>JAOXYD010239981.1:0-17193 GCA_028565735.1 Pinacopodium congolense | reverse complement strand
ATTTATTTGAAACGATATTGATATTGACCAGTACCAATATAATATTATTTTAAAATTAAATCTAGTACCGGTACCGGTATAGTATTTAAAACATTGATCTTTAGTAACTTATAATATTCCAAATTGAGACATTGTTTAAAACCTAAAAACAGCTTCTTCTTTTTTTTGTTCAAAGCTTCAGCTACACTATGTTTTACAATTATTAGTTTAATTTATTTTCATTTGAATGATTTCTTTCATTTTACCTTCTAATTTGGATTAAAACTAACTTATAATTTATCATTTTTAATATATTATTTCATTGAATATAATTGAAAAAAAGTAAATTTGCAGGACCTCGATTTTTCTAGAACCTTTGATTAATTTGGTCAGTCCATGCTTTATTTGTTAATTGAAAATTTACTCTGGTCAAAATCTTGCTTTCTTTGGATTAAAGTTCAACTGATTCTTCTACAGTAGACAGTGGTTTTGTACCTTTTAAAAGTTTTTACTCTAATTTTGAGAGGATTTTCACATTTATATTATTTATTTTATGGCCTGAATTAATATTTTGATTTGTCTCAATATCAATTACAAAAATCTAAATTTATTCTTCTTTCCTTTTTTATTTTCTCTCTTTCATATGGGGATGTTTAGTTGGGTTGTTAGTTGTGATTTTGTGTTGTGATTGTTATATTTTTGTATTGATAATTGTGTTTTCTTTATCAATTTTTGTGCTGTATTAATATATTTTCTTTATCGATTTTTGTGTTTAAAAAAATAAGAAATTAAAACTAAAAACAAAAGCTAAACTAAATATGGACATCGTTTGAACTTATTCTTAGGGGTTGTTTGGTGTGGCTTTCATTTTTAATTTTGATTTCTTATTTTTTAAAACATAAAAATTAAGAAAAATAGTATAAAAATCAAAAAATGATAAACTAATACAGTATAAAAATTGAAGATAATAACACAAAAATCAAAAATAAAATATAAAATTAATATAAATATATAAAAATTATAACTAAAAATTATAATCGATAATAATACTAAATGACCCTAAAATGCAATCAAGACGTCTAACACTACAAATAATATGGTTTATGTTATCCCCATAACGAATAGAATAAACAGTGATGAGAAGAGAAAAGAAGAAGATAAAATAATTAGGCTGAAAGCCGTACAACTTGCGACGGCTCCATTACTATTCCATATATCGACGTGACTTTTTCAGGCCTGTTGAAGTTAGTCAACAATTTTTTTTTATAATATATTGTTCTTGTAGGCTTTTTATGAAAGTTCGTAGGATCAACCAACAAAAGAGAAAGGGATTCAAATTCGTCTAGTTCATGGCTATCGAAGAGAGACCTCAAGCTTGAATGCTGGCTCGTAGCATGGGTGATAATAGAAATTCTCGTAAAACACTCGAATAAATAAACCAAAATTAGACGGATTAGACCGCTTTAAGGCTAAGAAAGAGGTGAAAAAAACCGTAGGTTGATTAAATTGCATACGGTACAGTAAATGGAAAGCAAGCGAATTTCATAGGAAAGGATCCAACGTAGCTTTTTTTTAATACGGAGACGTTGTGCGCTTAGGAAGGTAGCAAGCTTTAGGATGTGGAGGAGCTATTATCGCCTAAGCCCCTAACCTAATGTAGCATCGGGTTTAGACCGGAGGAAACCGTGGCTTAGGGGATGTCTGATCCTTTTGTCACTGTAAGATTGGGTAATCATACGCAGCAGCTTTTTTTATAATATATTTACTTCTTAATAAAATATCTTTGACAGTTTAAGCAATATTTCCCTTTACCTCATTTTGCAATATAAATAATTAAAATTTTATTTTGTTACCGACAGTTTTTACTGCTAATATACCGTATTGCATTTTGACAATTAGGGAGATGATCTTTTGGGTTTAATACAAACATAAATTTTTGATAGATATGTCTACTTTTTTATTTTTACATATATATATATATTATATTTCTGAAACGAATTTTGATCTTTCAATATCAAATATTCTTTCCCTTCTAGAATAAATAACTCCCGTCTATGTTTATCTTGTCAATCAATACAAATAACATTTTTCGCTTTCATATTTCATGTGTAACCTAAATACATAAATTATGATAGTATAGTTATCGAACTTTCTAAACAAAAAAAATTAAATCAAATTATTTTATTACAATTAATTAGGATTCTATAAATAATGCATGCGTTGATGATTTTCATATTCTTCATAAAATCTCACAAATAACTTATTTATTTTTAAAACCAAGTTGACCTTAAATTATTGAATATGCACTTAACAACATGTAATCAATTAATTGAGTCCATATATTATAAAGCACAATTTTCCACACAATTTTTGGTGAAATTTAAATTATGATCAATACAATTATTTTAGAAATAAAAGAAGTTCTCTAGTGTGATGTTAGGGTATGTTTGATATCACTTTCTGTTTCTGTTTTTAATTTTTATTTTTGTATATGTGTATTGATTTTTATGTATTTTTTATTTTTATACTATATTAATATGTTATTTTTATGTTATTTTTATTAATTTTTGTATTTATAAAAATAAGAAACAAAAATTGAAAATCAAAGTAAAAATAAACGAAAGAGCTTTTTCACGTTCTTTCAAGTAACCTAGTTATAATTAGGATATGAGTTCTACCAACATTTAAGACATATATAAAAAGGCGACAATAAGTGTTGATAACAACTATCTAAGACAAATGAGTTTAACAGAAGTTTTTATTCTCTTATTGATGCTTGGTGGATTGAGAATTTTTGTTGCTAAAAGGCCTGCAAAAGGAAAGTTATAGGTGTCAAAGTTATTCTGGCGGGGACATTCTGACACATAAAATAAATAAAGTTTAGAGGTGTTTTTATGAAAGTGACAGGGAATAGGTTGAATGAGTTACCTTAGGGCTTGTTTGATTTTATTATTGTTTTTGGTTTTGTTTCTGGTTTTTAAAAATACAGAAATCAATAAAAATAACACAAAAATTGAAAAAGACAACATACTAATACAGCACAGAAACCCATAAAATAACACAGAAACTAATAATAATATCACATAAATCAATACACATATACAAAAACAAAAATACAAAACAGAAATGAGAAGTGATACCAAACGTACCCTTAGTAGTTGAAGTGCTTCTATAAGAAGGGGAAAGGTGGATGGGTATCAATATGAATTTGATCCTTTTGATATTCAAATCATGGTACTAATCTTATCTGATTAGATAAGGGAAATCTTGTTATTATTGATCCATAATTCTACGAGGCCATGATGTTGTGAAACTTGTGGGGTTTATGCTAAATCTTCATTGGTAGGATGCTAAATTTTCATTTCCCATGTTGAATAACATGCATGAATACTTGTCTGTAACGTGATAGGCACCCTTAAAACTAGGGAATATTTAGTCTCTATCATTTGCGTCCAACTCCCATTACTGCTTTTAATGCGAGTTTTGATATTAGCATGACTGGAAATGTCCTGAAGACGGTATAAATATCCACATCGTTATTGAAGAAATCTTTTAAGTTACATGTCAAAACCGAACATTAATCTTCGTACTCTTCAAGCACATATGCGTGCATTTGGTCAAATAAGGAGTTTGAAGCATGCATAAAAATCACAAAGGGAAAGGTTTTACGCATGATACTCTTCCTTTCCCTTTTTTTTTTTTAAATTTTCTTTTCCTTTTGACTTCACAGCATTCTTTCTTTAATTATTTGTTTTTCCTCATTTGTGTTTTGAGGTCTTTCATTAGGGTTTTTGAACTTCGAGATCTCTTGAAAATGCAAACAAAGCACGGTTACAAATGTATTTTAAGGTTAAAACCTTCAATTATGTTAGTTTTTATCTTTTGTTCTCTTTTCATTAGTTCAAAGATTTTCATTGTAATGTTTTTAAGAGATGGAGTTCAATTGCAATATTAACATTTTTTCTTTTTGTTTCTCTTGGTTGATTTGCTCTATTTCTAGTCTTCATTTAAGTTTTAATCATGCTTGGATGACAACTATTTCTAATATTTTGCAGCTAGAGTATGCCTTACTTTCCTTTTTGTTGTAGTAACTCTAAGTTTTATTCTGTTCATGCTTGCTCTAAATTGTCGATTATGCTCAGGTCATAATTCTATCGATTAAATGATTTGGGTGAGGAATGTGTTATTGAAAAATTATTTGTCCCGGGTGATTATGGCCTATCCAAGGTTTATCTATGGAAACTTGTATGTTAGGCTTCATGAATTCAAATCTTTTTGTTTTTTTTTTCTGGATATGTTCGAAAGTAAAAAGTATTTCTAAAAAAATCTTGTTTGATTTGTGTTTAATAGAAATATAAGTTGTTTTAGTGTTTATGGGCTCATGCTGAAATTTTTTTTAGATTAACTTCCCTTGTGGATAAAATCATAAGGCTAAGGCATATTACTTAAATTTTGTTTCTTTGAAATAGGTGCACTGACGGAGTTTACATTTTTCATATTCATGGCCATAAGAGAAACCAAAATTAAGTTCAAGTCTATAGTAAAGAAGGTTTTCCTTGGGTTCAGACTCTTTTTGATTTTTTATTTTTTGCAATCCTGTGTCGAATGTAGTATTATACTCATAATTATAATTTTTCTATTTTGGACTTAGTAAATTAATAATAATTTTTTTTTTTGTAGATATCATAAGTAAACTGTCATTTATATATCAGTTTTGGAGGACTATAACCCAAACGCAAGATTTTAGAATTAATTGGACAATGAGATTCGTACTAGAGCACCGCACCTAAAGGAGAAACATATATCAATTTTACGAACAATTATATTCTCATTTCTTAATTTTTAATTAATTTTTTAATTTAATCATATAACTTCAAAAGTTTATATTTAGATCTTATATTTTTATATTTAATACCAATCTAATTCTTCCGTCAGTTTATGTTAACGAAAGTGTGACGTGAAAAGCACTTAAGAGTCATGTAGGTAACACACAAAATAAAAAAGATTGGATTGGTATCGAACGCAAAAATATAGAATTTAAATAGAAAATTATGAAATTATAAAACTTAATTTGAAAACTAGTTAATGGTCAAGAATTGAGATGTAAGAGAGAGAGAGAGAGAGAGAGAGAGAGAGAGAGAACATTTGGTATCAATAATTGTAAATAATTGATATCTTGTAGAATCAGATATAAGAATATTTATTTAAATAAGAAGAAGAATATTTGAGAGAAATTCTAACAATAAATTACAAATATAAGAAAAATCAACATCGAAATAATGCTAAAATTTAGAAAAATTTTGATTTGATTTACAATCACTATAAGGTAGGACCTTATTCCTAAAATTAATAATTCTTATTTTAATGAGTTAATTTAGAGTATTAAAACTAGGAAATATATTACAATTAAAGATTACAAATTTAGGAAAATATCCTATGAACCTAAGTATAAAAGTAGAGATATTTATTCCTGTCTTAAAAATAATTCAAAACTATTTTGATATGAAGTAAAAGAATAGCCCTCACAATTTTTTTCTTTTTTCTTATATAGTAGGAAAATTATTTTTTCTTAATATAAAAATTAAATAAAAATTATAAGTCAATTTTAACTTTAATTATAATTATAATTTAATTATAATAAAATCAATGATCGATGTATACAGTGGGGTGTTAACAATGGAATTCAATAGCGAGATTATTCGTTTCAATATCTTTGATGCCATGCGCTATCCATCAGATTGTGAGTCAGTCGCCAAGGTAAGTATTCTTGACTCTTCAATAGAGCAGTGGTCTTTCCTATCTATAGGTGACCCTTTAGAGGTAGCTTTGACCGCTCCACTAGAGAAAAAGATGTCGAGAATGTGGCAAAGCTAGTTTGAGTTTGGAGAGGAGCTAAAGGAAGCAATTTAGGCACTTGAGACTAGTCCTTTTGGCAGGTATATCCCTCACTTCTTAGAATTGCCTGTTAGTACTAATCGGTTGTTACCTTCTATTGTACAGGCACCAAAAGTGGAGTTGAAGCCCTTACCCGCTCATCTCAAGTATGCATATTTAGGCACTGATAACACACTTCCAGTTATCATAGCAAGCGATCTTACAAAAGGGCAAGAAGAGAAGCTCCTAAATGTGTTGCAAAAGTATAAGACGAAATTGGGATGGTCAGTTGCAGATATTAAAGGTATTAGTCCTTCTTTATATATGCACAGAATTTTTCTTGATGGAGGACCTACCCCAGTCTGTTAGGTGCAGAGACATCTCAATCCACCAATGATGGAGGTGGTGAAGAAAAACGTGATGAAATTGCTGGATGATAAGATTGAAATTTATTAAATTTTCATATGCTTTTTAATGTCATTTCAATCTTATTTTATTATTTAAATATTTAATTTGTGATATATTTTACTTAATGACAGATTTATTGTGATAACTCAAATTTTGGGCCAAATTATCAAAAATTAAATCAATTTGAGCAAAAGCCAAGATTTTATTAGTTTAAAAAATAAAAAAATTTTAAAGCAAGCTTCCAAACGCAGCTTGCTTGATCGTTTTGCATTAAGCGAAACGATGCGCAAAGCACAAGACGAGGATGGGCACATGCGAACAACAAGTGAAGAGCAGTTGAATTAATTGAGGTATTAAGCGGCAATCCCTATAAAAAGAGAGAGTGGAGGGTGGTCTTGTCTTGGAGGGTCTAGGACTTGAGTCTAGTGGCTGTAGCTTGAGCTGCTGTCCAAGCCAGGGGAGCACACCATATGCACCACACACCAAGGGACGCTCACCAGCGCACCACACCAGATCAGGAGACCCACATAGACTAAGAAGTGGACCAAGGAACTCCAGCAGACACTGCACTGCATGGACGTACAAGGAGAGACCTGCGAGTCCACCTGCTGCACACCTGCGAGAGGTGAGAGCTACATTTACGATTTAATTGAATTTAATTACTGTACACCTATGTTTTAGTTTTATTTTTTTTATTCTAGAAATTCTTGTTTGCAATATTAATTGGTTTTATTATTTCAGCTTTCTTTTACTATTCAAGTTTTGTTTGTTTATGCGTTTGATGATAATTTTAAATTTATTTTAGATTAATTATGAAGTTGTTTAAGGTTTTATTTCATATAGTTTTAATTATTTATTTAGTATTTAGTTTATTTATGTTTAGTAATAGTTTCTATGCATGTTCCTAGGTTTAATTCATTTAAAATTTATTTTGTGTTTAATTTCAATTCTGAAATTTTTATTTATAAAGTTAATTTAAGTTTTGATTTAATTTGGTTTTAGTTAATTAAATAATAGCTTAAGTAATGTGTGGTTGCTTTAATTTAAATGCCAATTTGTGTCTTGTCTTTATTGTTTTTATTATTTTTCAGCTTTTTTTTCTTTTAATTAATTATGTCTAGTGTTTATTTAATTTTTATTTTTCTTAATTTAATTATGTTTAGCTAGTTTAATCTTAGGTTGGGGGATATTAATGGGATTTTAGCTTAATAATTGTGAGAATTGATTAGGAATTAATTTATTATTGTGAGTTAGGTAAAGGATGAATTAGAATTCTACTTAAATGACATGAATTAAAGATTAATTCTTAAGATTGGCCATCTTAGATTTAATTTCTAATTCTAGTGTTAGGAATGAACTTGTGATACGTAATAGTCCTAGTAATTTCCATATGTAACAATAGGCTAATTGAATTTGTTATTGAACTTAATCAACTTAGCCTAGAATTCTAATTCTCTAATTTAGACAATTTGAGCTTGTGAGATTGTACCTTAGGCTAGTCATTCTCAAGTTATTAATGCTATCGTGTCGCTAAATCTAGAGAGCTTATTCTAGTTTGTCTCGTGATTCAGGATAGGTTTTCTATCGTATAGGACCTATCTAAAATGGAAGAACTAAGGGTTGGAGAGCTTGTTTGAACCTATACGCTAGCATCTTACACCAATCACAAGTTATCTATTTCGATGATCAATTATAAGTTTACAATTCCTGATATATCTTCCACCCATCTTTCATATTTCTTGTTTGTTTCTTATTTATTTGTCTTTGTTTTGTCATAGTATTGAGTTCTGATGTCTTTATTTCCAAGGGTTTTATTTTCTTTTTGGCAATCCTAGAAATAGCAATACACTCTAGCTCTCTGTGTGATCGACCCTAACTTGCCATAGCTACTTAGTTAGGTTAGTTATGTATTTTTATTATTTGGTAGCTTACAACGTCTTCACCAACTCCCTATACAAGACCTCAACTTGCCCACTAGTTTGGGGGTGGTGTTGTTTAACAACCTTATGGGTCACCTTACACTTAGCCAATATTAAATCAAACATTTTGTTGCAAAAATGTGACCATGCATCACTAATAATGGCCCTAGGTTCTCTAAAATGTGTAAAAATGTTCCTTTTTACGAATCTAACATCACCATTACTCTCATTTGTGGAAATTCTTCTGCTTCTACCCATTTTCTAACATAATCAACAGCAGCTAAAATGTATTTATTGGAATATGACTTAGGGAACAATCCCATGAAGTTAATACTCAAAACATCAAAAACCTTAGAAATAGGATTGCTAATCAATGGCATGTCATGTTTCCAAGTTATGTCCTAACCCTTTTATACTAATCACAAGATTTAAAAAATTCATATGCATCCCTAAATAAGGTAGACCAATAGAAACCTCACTTTAAGTCTATATTTGCTATCTTAGTAACCACAAAATGCCCATAACCTTTCTTGAATGAAGGTTATGCAAAATGGAAGAGATTTCCTCTTTAAGAATAAAACGTCAAACTATTCTGTCCACATAAATATTGTAAAGTAAAGGCTCATTCCACATATAGCATTTTAACTTTGATAGATATTTCTTCTTTTGATAATAAAAAAATCAAGATAAAGGCCAGTAAGGTAGTTAACATAATCAACAAACCCTGAAGTGGTGTTCATCCTGAAAAAGTCTCCTTGTTGCCATTGCTTTTTGCGCTCTCTATGGTAACTTCATCTGGCCTCAACAGGTGTTTAGTTACAAAGTTTTCAGCCCCTTTTTTATCCTTCATCTTGATATCGAATTCCTCTAATAGTAGAACCTAACAAATTAACCTTGGTTTTTCATCTAATTTTTATCATCAAATACTTTAAATTTTCATGGTTAGTACAAAAAACAACTCTCTAGAAAACCAAAATAGGCCTAAATTTGTCAAGACAAGTACAATCACCAACATCCCTTTCTCTTTGATAGTGTAGCGACTAATAATTTTGCTTTATTTTATGTTTTTCTTAGCTGGTTAATATGTGGTTTTGCATGTTTATATTATGTTTAGGACTTAATTTCATGTACTTTGATGTTGTTATTTCGATTTTGTGTTTCTAAGTGTTGGATTTTTTATTTCAAGAAAGATCTTGATCTTTGTCCATGGAGATGCCTAATTGAGTTCATTGACAAAGTTGGAGTGTTTGGAAGAAGAAGAAAAGGTTATAATAATAATAATAATAATTTTGGTATCATGATTATCACTAGAAGGTCATGATAGTGACCCTTTAAAGAGGTCACAACATGATCTCGCACCTTTTTTAATTTAAATGGGAGTCACAATCATAAATAAGATTGTGACTTTTGGTCGTGACCCTCTAAGAGATAATGACATGACCCTCTTTTAATAAAATTTGGAGTCATAATCGTGACTCCCCTAGTCACGATTGTAACTCACCCAAGATTGTGACTAACCCTAGTTACGTGACCCTCTTTTAGTTTTCTTAACATGGGTGACATATTTAAGGGTATAGAACCCCATCGGCCATCAAGAATTCATCTAGAACTTTGCTTGTATGCGAAGAAATTGGTTTTCAAAGCTTCAAGGGAAAGAAATCAAGATTAACCATAAAAAGTTTCAGAAGTTCAACAGTTTTCTTTATTTTCCAGCTTAGGAAGTGAAGTGAAGAGTTCAAACTTGTTTTTTTTTCTTTTCATTTTTCTCAATTATGTTATACTTTATAGAGAATATGATTTTTGTTAAACTTATTTATTTCATAAGGGGCTAAACATATTATAGGAATTGCTCTTTGAATGATTTATGAACTCTTGTTTGTTTATTCATTGAAATGACTGTTTGTTGTGTTTATTAAGCTTATACCTTGTAAGAAATAAGGAGAATGAGCTTAGTAACCTGGGTTGAATATGTGATGGGAGTCGGTATTTAACTGGTTAATAGATTGCCTATAAGATTGTATCATGTCTAGTTGAATATCTAGGAAAGGCTTTGTAGATTGAGAGATTACAAGGTTAAATTCCTACATTATCTAGTTGGGGAAACCTTGTTACAACTTCAAGGAGGGTGAATAAAACATTAGTAAATATTTGGCCAAACATAAAATGAATCAATAAAATAAGAGGGAAACAAATAGAGATAAGAGTGATTCCTAGTCTTTAACTTGAGTTCAAAAGTTCTTGCACATTAATACTCAATTTGATAAGCTATCTTACTTAGGTTATTTTCAATTTTTATTTCTTTAATTCGTGACTTAGACAAAATTTACCTTAAATAAAGTGGTGACTAAACCTAATCCTAGCAAGATGATATCTGCTTATATTATAAGTTACAACTCGTGCATTTACAGTATTAACATAAAATAAATTAGCTACTAACAAATTTTTGGCACCGTATTTAAGGATTGGAATTTTGAAAATCTTGTTTACTTTGGGTTATTTTGATTTAAGGGTTTTTGATAGTTTTCCTTATATATTTTCAGTTACATTAACACAAGGAGTATAAAAAGTTTTGATAAATTAATTGAAGATGAGTTTTTAATCATCATTAGGTAAGGGTGGAAGTTAAGAAAAATAAAGCGTTAATAGACTATTGAAAAAATATGCAGAGAAAAGGAAAGCAAGGAGGACATCAAAGAAAACTCATGGATTTCATGGGGCTCGATTTTAAAGGCAACCAACAAGAAATCACAAGGCCTTATGTTCAAGAAAAAAATTTCAGAATTAAGCCAAATTTTCTCTCAACATAATCCAATCAAGTGTTCAATTTTATGTCATGGAAAATGAAGATCCAATTCCTATCTTGAAAACTTTGTGGAGATATGTAACACCTTATGATACAATGGGTTGTCAGAAGATATAGCAAATATGAGGCTATTTATATTCACTTTGAAGTATAGAGCCAATTTAACTCAGAGAATTTCACCACATGGGAGCAGACAAAACAAACATTCTTGGCAAAATATTTCCCAATGAGCAAGACAACAAGGATCATAAGGAAGATCACAAATTTTCAATAAGGAGATGGGCAGTCATTACATGTGGCGTCATTATATGAGGCATAGGAGAAATTCAAAGAACTACAAAGCAATTGTCCATATCATAATATACCAAAGTAACTCCTTTTGCAACCTTTCTACAATAGGAGTCAATCCACACATAAGAAGAACAATTAATGTTGCATTCAGAGGATCATTTATAAGAAAAACCATTAATACAGCCTATAAACTCTTTGAAGAAATGGTTAACAAAATTTGTCTATGGTCAAATTAGAGGGGAAATTAAAGTCTCAAGGATCAAAAGGGACTGAACAATAGCCCTCCATGACATGCAAGAACAAATTTTGGCCCTAGTCAAGCAATTAGGCGTCTTACAAAGTATGTCTTGTTTTACTGTTAAACTATGTAACTTAGATGTTAATTATGTGGCTAGGGTAGCCATGGCACAATGGATTCCTTCATGATGGATTCAAGTGCAATCATATAAGTCAATTACATAGGGCAACAAAAAATATGTAATGATCCTTTCTCTAACACCTATAATTTTGGGTCAAAAAATCACCCAAAATTTTCTTACAACACTAGTAATTCAGGTTAAAACATGAGATCACAAAGTCCACCGAGTTTCTAACTAGACAAACTTGGATCTTTGAAGAACACTATGGAGAAATTGATGGATGTCTTAGGTTCTAAGTTTGAAAGTCATGTAGACAACTAAAAGAAGATGTTTGTAAGCTAAGAGGAAAGTCAAAAAAGGATGGAAGAATAATTTGACCAAATAGTGAAGATCCATACATCATCTGTTGGCCCTATGTGCCACCTAAGGGGGGGGGGGAATTAGATTTTAAAAAATTCTTTTCAATATCAACCTAACTCTTATTATCAATTTCAATTAAACGCGAAAGCTAAACATTAATTTAATTGCACAAATTAAGTGACAATAATAACTTAAATAGTTAAATTAAATGCATACAAATAAAAGAGGAAGGGGAGAAAAAACACAAATTATTTATTTTGGTTCAACACAATCCAATTGCCCTACATGTAGTCTCTCACACCACTATTGATATGTCGTTCTTATTGCAATCAATCAGGAGTACATAATATAATCCTTTTTATAGGCTCAAGAATAACCTTTCACTCTCCCTTTTCTAAGGCTTAGGAATAACCTATCACTCTTCTTTCTCAAGGCTTAAGAATAACCTACAACACTCTTTTTATGGCTTAAGAATAACCTTCACAAAAGTACAATAACAACTTCACCAATAGCTCATACACCTTCAAGAATACTCAAACGTAACGTATAAACACTTTCTACATTTCTTGGATTGATAAAAAATCATCAACACACCTATTTACAGTCTTCACAAGCTAAAATAGCCGTTTCCCAATGTTCATATTCATTAAATAACATATTCGTTGCACAATCTGTCCGTTGCCAAGTTACATTTGCATTTTCTTCATGTTTAGTAGACTAAATTACCGCCTTTGGTTGACCTATGGCCATTCAGTTGGCCACTGGTTTCATTCAATTGAACTACCACCTGATTCTATCAACTTTCGCTTCATTCGATCAACCGAACAATTCATTCGGTTGACCGAAGTCGTGCACAAACTCATTCAGGTCGACTAATACCTATATCGACAACTTATAGCACCATTCAATGTTTGCATCATATATTCTTCATTCTTCTTCCAATTGACTTAAAATTTGGAGGGTATCTTCTTCACACATCATGATAAAATAAACTAAAATTTCATAGCAATTGGAGCTCTAGAAGTATACTTTCTTTCTTTCTCAATTTAGCTGTACAGATTTTATAGCTTAACTGATCTTGTTTAACAACCTAGCTTGAAAACTTTATACAAACATTAATCAACCCATGCAAAACCAATTCCATTCAGTTCTTAACCAATTCAACATATTTTAAGGAAAAAAAATACTACTAATCAAATCTTAACACATTTTACACAATTATACAAATTTAACACAATCAATTCATCTAGGTTATGAAATTTCCTTAACATAATGCTTTAAGCAGTTTCATTCACTTTATCTACATACTTAATCAATTCATACAACTTCAATTTACATAAAATTTAATTAAAACATTATTTCGTGACTTATAAACTTCTTTTAATTACTAACTTAGTTTCTTATTCATCAAATATATTCCAAATACTTTGTCATCATCAAAATAAAGGTGGAACCAACCCTTGATTTAACATCATCCATCCATAATTTAGAAGTTCAAGTGTGTCAAATTGTCATTGATTTGTCATCTATAATTGTAGGGAGTGTTCTAAGCAAAAATGAGGCTAATTTAAGAGAACAATTTGAGGCTATCACACTAAGGAGTGCAAAGTACTTGGAGGAGCCAAGCGATAAAGGTGAAGATGCAAAACAAGAGAGCCAACAAAAGGCAAAAGGTAATCAGAAAGTTGAAGAGAAGGAAGAATAGAAAGAAGAGGAGAAGCCCTCCATCCTTTCACCATCTTATAGACCCAAGATTCCATATCCACAAAGACTAAAGCAGCATCAAGTGGATGAAAAATTCTTCAAATTCTTAGAGAAGTTTAAGAAGTTTAAAATAAACTCGACTTTTATGAAAGCATTAAAGCTCATGCCCCACTATGCAGTTCATGAAGGATATCTTAACTCATAAGCACACTTTGTCTTTGAAAGAGAGTTCTAGCTCAATCATCGCTAGCCATACTCCTTCTAAGTTACTAGATCTAGGGAGCTTTACTATACCTTGTGTTGTTGGTAACTGGGAATTTTCTAAATGTTTGTGAGATTTAAGAGCAAGTTTTAATGTAATGCCTTTATACATTTTTAAGAAATTAGGGGTAGGAAATATGAAACCAACCTTGATACTCTTACAATTAGTGGATCAATCCATTAAAAGACCATACTGAGGGGTCGAAGATGTCTTTCTAAAAGTGGACAAATTTATCCTTCTAATTGATTATTTTATTTTATTTTAAAGAGGATATGAGTTTTCCTTTGATTTTGGGTAGTTATTTATAAACACTAGTAGGGCATTAGTGGATGTATATGAAGGGAAGTTATTGTTGAGAATCGGAGATGAGAAAGTAGAGTTTAGCATGAGAAAAAGCTTCGAAGAAACTAGTTAAGGGCCCTTCTTGTATGAAAATTGATATTGTGGACGCATATTTTAAGGATGTAGAAGAGCAAATTGAGTAAGTTTTGGAAGCACAAGGAGAGGGGAATGTGAACCAATAGGTGTTTTGTGATGAGATTGAGTAAGAAAATTTAGAGAGAAATGAAGCTTCCATCCACCTTTTATAGTGAAGCCACCTTTGTTAGAATTGAAACCTCACCTTATCACCTTAGATACAGTTACCTAACCATCCTTTGTTAGAATTGAAGCTTCCATCCACCTTTCAATGTGTGCCTAAGAAGAAAGGCGTAGTGATGATGGAGAATAAGAAAAGTGAACAGATTTCTACCAAGACCATTACCAGTTGGAGAGTATATGTAGATTATATAAAGCTTAACTGAGGCACTAGGAAAAATTATTTTCCTTTATATTTTTTGATCAAATTATTAAGAGAGTGGGGAGGCATGCCTTTTATTACTTCCGTGATAGGTATTTGGGTTACAACCAAGCATTCATCTATTTGTAGGGCCAAGAGAAGATGACCTTTACTTATCTTTATGTGACTTTTGTGTATCGGAGGATGCCGTTTTGTCTTTACAATGCACTAGCCACCTTCCCACGATGCATGATGGTCATCTTTTATAGCACAAGTGAAGATAACATGTAGGTATTTATGGATGATTTTTTTTTGTTTTTGGAGATTTTTTTAGCCATTGTTTGTTTAATTTGGACGGAGTTCTCCAAAGATTTGAAGAGTCCCATTTGGTTTTAAATTGGGAGAAGTGTCATTTCATGATCTAAAAAGGACTTGACTTAGGCCATAAATCTTATACAAAGGGATTGACGTGGATTGCACTAAGGAGAAGAGGAAATCAAGGAGCACTTCTTGGACGAAGCTTTAACGATGGTAACAATTCCTTTTCTTCTATGGTTTGCCAACATTGCAAACTATCTTGCAAATGATACTCGTCCCTCTAATTTTATCAAAAAGGAATAATTTCTTATTTCATACTAACAAAGGAAGCATTTCTTATTTCAATGTACTCGATATATATGTGATAAACCTGTGCTAAATAAGGTATATGTTAATGGTTTGATTCGTAGGTGTGTTCTTGAAGAATAAATGATTGAAATTTTAATCCATTGTGAAAGCTAACTTTATACAAGGCATTATGGAGTGAACAAGACAATAGCTTGTGTATTGGAATGAAGATTCTATTGGCCAAACTTATTAAATAATGCTAGAGAGTTTGTATTTCATTGTGATAGGTGCTAACGAGTGGGAAACATATCGAGAAGGGATGAGATGCCACTCTCCCACATCATGGATGTTAAAGTGTTTGATGTTTGGGGCTTGTATTTCATAATGTCTTTTCCCTCATCCTTGGTAACTGCTATACCTTAGTGGATGTTGATTATGTTTCTAAATGGGATGAGACAAATAGCTACTCCAATGAATGATGGAAAGGTAGTTCAATAGTTTTTTAAGAAGATATTTAATAGGTTTGGAGTTCTTAGAGCCATCATAAGTGATTGAGGGGCTCATTCTTTTCAATAAACCCCTTGATACACTTTTGAGAAGGTATGGATTTCATAATTGGGTAGCCAAATCCCACCATTTTCAAACAATCGGTCAAGTAAAGGTGGTGAATAGAGAATTGAGGAGGATTTTTTAGAAGAAAATGAGCAATTTCAGGAAGTATTGGGCATTGAAGTTTGATGAAAAATTTTAAGTATACTGGACTTCTGTCATGATCATTATAGGAATGAATCCTTATCAATTTGTTCATAGGAAAACTTTTCACTTGCCTTTAGAGTTGGAAGATAAGGCCTATTAGGCAATTAGGAAGTTAAATTTTGATTGGAAGTTGGTCAGTAAGAAAAGGTTGTTGCAACTTAATGAGTTAAAGGAGCTTAGGCATAATGCTTATAAGAACTCCAAGTTGTATAAGGAGAGAGCCTAGAAGTGGCATGATTCATACATTAAGAGAAAGGGATTCCAAGCTGAAGATTGGGTATTGGTATTCAATTCAAGATTTAGGTCGTTTTTGGAAAGCTAAAGTCAAGATAGGGTGATCTACTCAAAATCACTCAAGTGTTCAATAATGGAGCTCTTGAATTGGAGAATGAAAAGAAAGAAACATTCAATGTCAATCGACATAGGTGCAAGCACTACTATAGAGGAACAATTCATCAGGAAAGGAAAGTGATTTCTTTCCTTTCACTCACTCATCCATGATTAAATTGATGACGGTCAAGCTAGTGCTTAAGTCAGCATGTTTTATTTTTAATGCTCCTTCTCTTTTTTAAATCATGTGTCTTTTGATTTAAGTTAGTTTTTATTTGATTTGATTTGATTTTTTTTATTTCATATAATTTTAATTATTCTTAAGAACGTTTTTTAAAAAGAGAAGAGTCACGATCGTGATCCCTTTAAAACTAAAGAGTGTCATGATCGTGACATTTAAACCCGCCTTTTAATTTTTAATTCATCTTCTCCAATTCTCTCCCAACAATACCCCTCCATCACTCTAAAAACCCTTTTCCTACATTTTTCCTCAATCTAATCTTGGGATTTATTCAATATTTTCACCTTATTTACAGATTTTTCCTAAGATTTCTCTTCAAAATTCATGCTTTTAACAATTAATTCATAAAATCTTTCTCTTTTCTCACCTACCTTTCTCTCTTGTTAATTATGTAAGATTTTTGTTACTTTCATGGCCCAAATCAAACAACTTTTTTGGAGGAACTCTGTTGCGTTGGTTAGGTGACTTTAAAATTGATGATTGTTCGAAATGATTTTTACTTTTAAAACCAACGTACTTATAA
>JAOXYD010239972.1:0-17193 GCA_028565735.1 Pinacopodium congolense | reverse complement strand
TCAACTCTAAAAATCACTAGTTTAGGGAACAAATGACTAACCTTAATTCACCCTTGCTTGAAGATGATGTAGGAAAAGTGGTGGGAGAGAGGGAAAAAACGTGAGAGAGATGAAGAGAAAAAAGAGAGTTAATCCCTTGCTTCCTTAACTAGCTGAAAGTGGAGTGGAAAAGAGAGGAAAATATGTTATTTTGCTTAGCTTTGGAGAGGTGGACGAAGTGTTCTTCTTCCTCTCTTCATTAATGTACAAAATGACCATTTAAATTCCACTTCATACCATCCAATCATCTTCTTACACAAGGCATCCACTAATGCCTTATTTTTATGACATCCTATCATCTTTTTACACATGACATAGTATATACATACTTATACATGTCTTTTGTGCTTATATATGTACCTATACATATATACAAGCTATTAGGATGGTCTGATGACACTGCGGTTAGGCTAACCGAAACCCGGTTATGAAAAAAAATTTCTGAAACTTATTTTATTAATTTGAACGTTACGATTCCATCGGAACGTCTTATTAGGTCATCTGAAATCATTTAATTACTTTAATCATCAACATATAGTCATACTTAGGAAATAGTACAACATAATGAGGTTCGGGGTCTTACATATAAGGCATTTTTCATTATTTTTTCAAATTGGCATCCAAGAAGTTTTAGGATATATATGAGGTATTTTAATATTTTTAATAATTTAATTGACTCTTCTTTATGGTTACATGTATCATTTTTTGCAACTCCACATAATAATGTAGCCTTATCATATAACTTATTTATCATATCAAATCATTCATCATACTGAAATATAAATTCCTTAAAAATTAATAATCTTCTTTATTGATATATTAAATACTTCATAAATTGCAAATCATTAGAAAATTGATATCTTAGGTCCAAAATCTATAAATTACATTATGTTAGTCCCCAATGGCATCTAAGAGAGGTGAATTGGGTGCTAACTAATTAATTTTTTTTCTTACTTAAGAACTACACCTTAAGAAAATTTCTAATGTGATCATGATATAGAATTCCAATATAATTCTAGATTAATCACACAAATAAGTATAAAATAAAGAGTGCAGGAAAGAGATTATATAAATTGATGGTATAATGGCTCGAAAACAATTCTACCCTATCCACTCTCCAATTCTCTCTTGAAAATTCACTTTTTTCTTCTTTAAACTAAGTGAAGAAGACCCACTTTAAAAACAGTCTTATTTCATAGGTAAAGAGAAATTGTTCCTTTCTTCCTTGAATGGTGAAGAGGAATTATAAGCCTCAATTAAACAAAGAGATAGTTTCACAAGAGAACTTTACAATAAAAAGGATCTTACTTACTCAAAACAATACTCTGTAATTCAAAAAATGCATTATCAATTATTGAATGTGAGAAAAAAACTTTGAAACACTCTTAAAATGTATTCTTGAAAATCTCAATGCTTATGGATGAATAAAACAACTGTATAATCATGTATGTATATCCTTAGTAGTCTTAAAATGCCATTAAAGTAATAAACTTGTCAGTAGACACAATAATAGACATTAGAGATAAAAATATTTGTTCTAAAAAAAAATTAACCATATGTCAACTAATGTATCAATAAATAATACAATACAAATTCATTGTATAAAAATGTTGGGATTTCAAGTCACATTGGTCAATCACTCAGATATATTGGTCAACATAGATTAATTCGTCAACCAAAGTGACTTGCAAACTATCGATACAGAATATGCAGAAACATTAGCCTACCATATCATATATTAATCAACCATTATATATAAAAACTTCAAATTGATCAACCACTTAATTAGGTTAGTTGATTGATACATCTAGAAACACTTTTCAAAAATTTTCGAAGTTTTTTAAACATTCAAACTCATTATTTTTAACAAAAATTTAAATCAAAAACATTTTAAAATATTACATAAAGTGCTTTAAAAATTTAAATGCTTTTCTTTAAAATAAAATCCTAAACTTATTTGAAACTTGAAAAGATTTATACATTAGGTTAAGAGATTGAAATGCATATGCATGATAAGCCCCTAAAGCATTGAAATAACCAAGTAAGACTTATAATAAAAATTACTTTGATTAAGAACCATAAAATTCCTCATTCTTGATTCCTTCCTTCATTTGAAAATTTTATCTCCACATTTTATGTTATTTTCTTCATGAGATACCCATTTGAAACTAATCTATGGATTTTTATATCTTCCATGATACTATCTTTTAAGGCATTAAAACGAAGAGATCAAAGAGCACAGGCTTACTAGCATAACATCCACTATAGGATTAAAAAAAGTATAGGCCTTAGCCAATTTTGTGAAAAAAAAAAGCCTAAATAAAGGATAGTATTAAGATAGATACAAATTAGTAATAATTATGTTTTTTCGTCATCAAAACATAGATTGAAAAAATTTCCCAAGTTTTTTAAACATTCAAACTCATGCTTTTAACAAAAATTTAACTAAGACACACTTAAAAATATTCCCTAAAAGTGTTTTAAAAATTTAAATGACTTTTTCTGAAATAAAACGCTAAATTATTTGAAACTTGAAAAGATTTATGCATTATATCAAGAGAATGAAATTCATATGCATGATGAGCCCCTAAAGCATTGAAATAACCAAATAAGACTTATAATAAAATTTTCTTTGATTAATAACCTTTCAATTCCTTAGTCTTGATTCCATCCTTCATTTGAAAACTTTACCTCCACATTTTCTTTTATTGTCTTCATGAGATATCCATTTGAATATAATGTATGAAGTTTTACAATTTTCATGTTGTTATCTTTTAAGCCATTAAAACAACGAGATCAAATAGCACAAGGCTTATTGGCATAAAATTTGTTATTGGATTCAAAAAAGCATAGGCTTTAGGTAATTTTGTGAAAAATTGCCTAAATAAGGGACAGTATTAAGATAGGTACAAATTATTAATAATTATATTTTATCATCATAAAAAATAGATTGAAAAATTTTTTTCCAAGTTTTTTAAAGGTTAAACTCATTCTTTTACAAAAATTTAACTTAGACACATTTTAAAATATTCCATAAAAGTGATTTAAGAATTTGAATGGATTTTTTTAAATAAAATCCTAAATTTATTTGAAACTTGAAAAGATTTATGGATTAGGTTAAAAGAATGCATGATGATCTCTTAAAGCATTGAAATAATAAAATAAGACTTATAATAAAAATTACATTGATTAATAACCTTAAAATTCCTTGGTCTTGATTCCATCCTTCACTTAAAGACTTTATCTCCACATTTTTTTTTATTTTTTCATGAGATATCCATTTGAATCTAATTTATGAATTCTTATATTTTTCATGTTACTATCTTTTAAGGCATCAAAAAAAGAGATCAAAGAGTAAATGACTTACTAGAATAACATCCATTATTAGATTAAAACATGCACAAGCTTCAAGTAATTTTGTAAAAAAATTGCCTAAATAAAGGACGGAGTTAAGATAGATATAAATTAATAATTATTATGTTTTGTCAAATAATATATTGGAAATTCTCCTAGTTTAATACATTGTATAATAAAATGGATCTAACATTCATTTAACTAACATAAGTTATAACATACACCATTAAACTGCCAAAATAATTGTAGCAAAAACTAATCCACCACTACGTGTCATTCACAATATATTTACTTCCTATTTTAGTTTTAAGTGTTAGTTGGTTAGAATTTCCAATAGCCTTAAATTTTAAAGCTTACTATTGCAATTGGCGTGATGTGATGATATTTGGGATACCCTTCCACTGAAGTTCTCTAAGTTCAAATAAAATTTTAAAATTATGGATCAACTACTCTAAACATTGCCTTCATCCTAAATGTTATAGTTGATGCATATGTCTTTAATTGGGAGTAGCTAGTTAGATCTCCATCTACTCTATAAGTTTATCTTTTTAAAATTGAGCTATAAGGCTATGAAGAAATTTTTACTGTTTTTAGATCTCTTGTATTTTCACTAGCTTGTCCAATATTCATGTATTATTAATAGGATATTCATGCAATAAAAATATATGTTAAAATGGACATTATTGATAAACTAACCTTACCTCCAGCTTGATTAGAAGTGGAGTGTTTTCTTTGATTTTTATAGCATCTCATGTTGCGGTCGTATTTATTGCATTTATCACATAATTATAATTAACCCTTTTCTGATAGCCTACAAGTGTTCACTTTCTTAGGTTCACTTTTTTTCTCCTATTCTTCTTTGACTTATTAGCATAATTCTTTTTAGTGGATGAATCTATTCATGATTATTAAGTGGCCAAAATGTTTTTCTTATAATTGGCTGTAAGACATTATCATAAACAACTACATATATTCTCACTTTTTAAGTGGACTATATATGTCATCTCCATTTATCACTTTATATTCTCTATCTTCATTCTAGATAACTCTCTATTTCATTATAGTCAATTTATTCTTGTTCAATTTCTTCATAACTTAAGCATAATGTCTTCCTACCATCTTTTAGCTTGTTTTTTCAAATGTGAATGCCTCTTCATTATCATAGTCTTAACAATCTCAGTCATGCTAACAATAGGGAAATCTAAAGCCAACATAATCCAAAAGTTGAATTTCTTATTCAAATTATTTCCCATAATTTAGCATTTGGATTCAATACTTTTAAAAGCACTACTCTAAGTTTTCGTATGATAATCAAGTAAATCTTATCCACAACTAGGTGCAAGTTTTGATTAATTTGATGAGTTTATCATTAAATTCTTGTGGGAATGTTGCTGAGCACAATTCTATAATGCTTTTTAACAATCTTTCCCATTTCATTTCTTAGTTATAATATTCATGCTTTACACATCTTATGTGCAATAAAAGACAGGATAATATTCCTGACTCTCGTAAGTCTTTAAAATTTCAAAAAAAAAGCTAGTTAGAAATTAATAGCAACTTCAACTAGATGGTTATAATACCTTTTTCCATATATGATGTCATTATGATTCTATTTATATCTCCAAGTTCCAAATCAATGGCTAATTGTTCAATAAATCATGTCCAAATCACTTTTTTCTACACCTCAACAATTGTTTATGTAATGGGATACATGTCATGGTCTCCATTAATTTTAATGGCACTTAAAATTTGTTCCTAGGTGCTTAGTATTCAGAAAACAACAATTCATGCCAATTATGGGTCTTATCTTCTTCCACCATTATTTTATAGCATCAAATACTAATACATCCTTCTAAAAAAATTTAACTTCTTGCCTGCCACTAAGTTAAAGCTAAATAATAATTTATCTTCTTATTCACTCCTAAGTTGAAGCTCGACTATAAAACCTAGATTCATTTACTTTAAATCACTAATATAACCATAAAGCTTTTTGTAATAATTTTCTTGTTCCTTTGACTTTACTTTTAGAACCTTCCTTTATTGATACTTACAAATGCTATAATTAACTAAAAAATTTAGCTTCTTCTTATATTTTTTTCACCATTTCTCTAATTTTAAGTCTCGACTTCTCAAAAGTTTTTTCGTAACGTAATTAGAGTTAACCAACTTTGGCTTATTGGTTAGATTGCACATATGTTATAGCTTGCATGTTTAAGCTTAAAGCACTTTTCGTTCTTTCCAAATAAAGCATACAATTCAAATTGACATTCTAAAAATGAAACAACACTTAATGCTTTTGGTTTTATTTCTTTTGAAACTCGAATCAAATCTTATAACAACTATAGTACCAAAGATTCTCTTAAAGCACTTTACATTGTTAAAGACCATCCCCAGTAACCATTTGATGGCTACATGACTTTGACTAGATCACCTCATTGTTGTATCCTTATCACTAGTTAAGAAACTCCGAAGATCTAAAGAGTCAATGTGCACGGTATCATGACTTACATCAATATTAATGTCAAACTATGAGTTAAAATCAAGTACATTTTATTGCTCCACTTTTCCTTCCTCCTCAACTTTAATATAATTAGCATGTAATCTAAATTTACATCTAATCTAAGTTCTGCATCTACATCTAGTCCAAGCTCTGCATCTACATCTGATCTAAGTTCTACATTTATATCGGATTCAAGTTTTTCTCTGCACCTAAATCAACATCATTCATATTATCCATGTCATCTATATCATTTGATTAAGATTTAATATCACCCATGCTAACCAATTCAACATCATTACCATCAATACTCTTTACGTCATACATGTTTTCAATAAATTTAATTTCATCACCAACTATATCATCCATGTCACCTAAGTTTTTAACCAACTCAAATTCATCATGACCTATATTTATAGTCATATCACCCATATATTATCTATTTTAATATCCCAAATCACCACCATCTCCTATATTTCTCTCATTTTCATCTCAGATATCATGCCACTTAACATAGTTATAGAAGGTACTAATTCATCATTATGTTCCAACTATACATCAACAATACCATGCACCTCTATCAATTTAATCAAGTCCAAGCACTTAGATTTGACTCTAATATTTTCATACCATTAACTAAACCCTTATTAGGAATTAAATAGCATGCACTGATAATATTTTTTAGCCTAAATTAGCTTACTAAAATAATCCAAGTCAACATTTTCAAAAAATTTCAGGCTCCTGGCCTTAATAGAAGTGTCTACCACTAAATAACCTTATACTAGCCTTTTCATTCACTTCTATTTATTAAGATAAATAAAGACAATTCCATCCATTTACTTCCATATGCATTGTTATTTTAGATTAATTTAATGATTTTTCTCTTATTTTTGTTATAAACATTATACTTGGATATGTTTATTTTATTTATAAGTGCTTTAATGTTGTGGAGAAGAATGGATTAGACAATATTTTATATTTGTGAATTGATATATAGTTTATAAGTGTAAAAACAATAGACGTCTATATGTTTTGACCTTTTTATTTTAGTTCTTATGTTCTAAAAACTATTATAGACCCCCTATAGTATTTTTTTAGCCCTCACGCAACTCCTTCCATCCTATTCTGATGGTTTTCCATCTATTTTTACTTAAAACATCGTCGTATTAAAAATTTAAGACAATCAAGTTATAAATGGATGGAAAGTTAATGGAATATAATAGAAAAATATTGGTCCCTATATGGCACCTAAGAGGGGGTGAATTAGGTAAGTAAAAATTTTTTAATTCTTTGTTCCTAATTAAAACTACCTTCTTAAAGTAATAGAGAATTATAAACAATTTAATAAACAATACACTAATATGTATTAAAATAAGGTAAACTTTAAAAAGTAAAAGATAAGGGAAGAGAGGCATAAACCAATTTTATAGTGATTTGTTATAAACCCCACTCTTATGTCCACTCTCCAACTTCTTATTAGAAATTTCACTATCAAATCTTCTTTAATAGGTGAAGACCAACCTTATACAACACTCTTTCTTTCTATGGGTACAAGGGAAACCCTTACAATATTTCTCTCACCATTACAGTACCCCAAAAATGCATTTCAAAAGGTCTTAACTTAACTAACCCTAAGCGTTTAAGGGGCTCAATAATACATGAAAGAATATATGTATCAAAAACTTTCACTAAATACACTAAAATAAACTTTAAATATTTTTCAAAGCTCGATTAGATGTTTTCTAACACTTTTTGATGTAAAACACCACTTATTTATAAATAAAATTTAACTTACTAGTCATTTAAAGTAGTTATGACCCTTTAAATTTCATTTACTCTATTTTTTTACCATTAAAACTAACCATGGAAAAGCATAGTATTAGTCTACCATTGACTCTTTAAAATAGTATATTGGTAATACAGTATTGGTCAATCAGTCTATGGAAAAATAGTATATTGGTCGATCCATTAAATAGACGAAATGGTTGTCCATTACTAATTGACCAATCCAATTCCAGACCAATTTTTCATAAACTTTTCACATTCCAACATATGTAACCAACCCCAAAACAAATACTAATATATTTTAAAACTCCTTTTTCACAAAGTCAAACACATAAACGTACTTTAAACTAGTTCTTAAAAATTTTTAGTATATCAAGATAATTAATTAAAAGCATTCACAATTCCATTTTATTAGCAACTTATATGCATAAGTCTAATCACAAATGCAACATGCATGGTTCGAGGCCACTAAGCACCTTAAGATGCCTAAGATAAGATTACAGTAAAGATATAACCTATCAATACACTATTTTCATCTTGATTTTGAGCCTTTATTTTTTTTCACTTCACAAGCTCCATATAAACTCTAAAGCTCCAAGTTATATCTCTTAAACTATTTTCTTTAAACCTATCTTCTAAAACATAAAACACAACAAACTTATTAGTAACAAGATTGTTTTATCAGCATCAAAACCTAAGTAGAACCTCTTTTATTTCAATGATCTACCCTTTTTTTAATAATGGAAAAACCATATAATATTATAAAACCACAAAACCAAAACAAATTCCAAATTTGTTTCAATGCCATTAAAATTTTTCTAATACCATTTAAAATTTTTCATAAACCACTTCTAAACGCTCTCCTCTTTTTATATAATAACAAAAATAATAAGACAATAAATCTATATTAAAATCTCAATATCATTATATATCTAAAACTTATTCTAAATGCTCATAATACATAAACACTAAAGACTTACAAAAGTTAATCTCCCCCTAAATTAATCAAAATTTAAGACTCCTCTTAGAATCATGTATGATAACTTATTTAAAAACCAAACTCCCCTAACCAAAATATAATATCACGTACAACTCTCCCCCTTTCTGGAATCATTAAAAACGTTAACACAATATTAATAAGCAACTATCATAAAGAACTCCCATTCATACGTTAAAATCAAGCGTTCAATAAAAGTTAAAGCTTTAAATAGGAGAAGTTAATATCATAAAAATATATCAAATGTACAATATACTAACCAAATATACATAAAAAATTAACATCCATAGACCAAAATGTATCCAATATACAAAATCCATCAACTTCTAAAACATAAGATCCAAAATATACCAAAACCATACAAGTCATCAAAAAACTCCCCTTATACAAGAAAATACTAGACTCTTATAGAATTGCCCTCAAATCAAGGTGAAGTTGTAAGATGTAAGTGATTGTCACAAAGCAATTTAGACATCTCGTGATTCTTTGTGGAAATCTCATGAAACTATGTACCAAACTCATTAATTCGATCCCGAAAAATACTAATCTCATCTCAGAGTAAAGTAATGTTAGCTCACATATTGGAAATGGATGCTATAATGAAATTTGGAGAAGGCTTAGAGTATGTAGCCTCACTATCGATGGATAAAGCCCTGTTATGAATTAGATTAGGCTAATAATCACCATTACTATAGTGAGTAGGTAGGGAAATAAGTCCTTATTGTCACTGATGTGGTCAAGTTATTCAACCATTAATAATTTGATAGCCTAAGTGATTTAAAGTGGATTTGTCATAGAAGATTTGGAACTCAGACTCATCTTCCGTGGGAGGAATATGGAGATATCAAAAGATGTAACTAATTATAACAAAATATGGAACAGTTTGGTTTTTCTTCCTTACTTAGATAAAATGAATCATGTTATGCAAAATAAAAAATTAATTGATTCATACATCATTAAGGTGGATAAAACCAAAGATCATCTAAACTTAGGAATGACCACTTGAGGATAGGAAGTTATATTTAATAAACAAATGGTGAAAGCATGGGATTGCATGAAGTTCTCTTACATTGCTTGATTTTCAAGTTGTTCCCTCTTTAATAGGTAGCTCAAAAATAGTTTTTACTGTATTAGCTATAGTGTGAGGTGATTTACTATGTTTGGTCAAATAATTATAATAAAAATACTCTTGTGGTGTAGGAATACCTAAGATTTTATTCACAAGGTCTTTAGAGAGATGAATGGAAATACCTTGAACCTTAGAGATAATGTGGTATTTGGAATCTATATGTTATTCTCTAAGGTTATAAAAGAAAAGCCTAACATTGGTGGGATTAATTCTAGAAGGAAGGGTAAGAGAATGTTTCCACCCTTGATCTATGAAAAATTGTACTAAATGGTATTGCTTATAGCGGTTTAAGCAAGAGAGGGCAATAAAAGGTTTTCATGTAATTCTCTAATTGATGTCAAAGTACTCATCCTTATGTGGAGTTCATGATCTACTAACCCTAGATGTACTACAACCTCTAGTCGTAATCATGATGAAAGTTTTAATAATGGAATTTGAGATTTTATGGTGAAGATAGACTTGGAACCTTAAGAAAGCTGTAAGGATGAGAATTTACATAAGTATCCAATTGTTCAATGATCAATAACACAACCTATATAAAAATGTTTTTCCATAAACCAAATTCTTCAACTTTAATTAATTCTAAGACCATATGTGTGTCTATATGAAGAAAATTTGAATTTGAAAACTAGTGTACCTAAACTGTAAACATGAATACAAGATTGAAATTATGCAACCTATCAAATCAAAACTTATAAAGGATCAAATTAGCTTCCAATTACATTTTTATAAAGTAAATTTATAAATTAATTTTTAATTTATCAAAATTTTGAAAAGTCCCCTAATCTTAAAGGCCTAAATGAGGGGGGAAAAACTAAATTGGATATGAATAGATTCAATTGAAGTTTCAAATAGCATATTTTTACTTCTAATTTCATGAAAACACTTTCAATTTTGAAAATTTTTGAACAAGTATACTAAAAATTGAAAAACCACAATTTTAAATCCTTATTTTTTTGAAAATTTTTATTTTCTAAGCTGTTTAGATCATAATTCATCATTAATTAAATGAAAAATTTGAAGAAATTGAAAATCCCTAAACACAGGACGGCATTGGGGTTTACCTAGGAATTGAGAAGTGAGTTAAGGAAAATTGATGAAAGGGATAGAAACTACATGTTAAGAGGATGTTAAAGGACCAAACGTCATCTTTAAAGACTCACCAAGTACCTAGAATTCATCAGAGAAGAAGTATTATATCTCAAAAATGAAATGAAAAATGTTAGGGATTTAGGAAAGAAAACTAGCTTTTGATGAACAATGAAAGCTAGAATGTTGGGAAGTAAAGTTAATTTTGTAAGGAGAACGGTCGAAGACAAAGATTTTGAAAGAGAAGGAGTAAATAGGTGGAAATGAACCATTGGAGAAGGAAAATGAGTCTTAAAAATCAATTGGTTGATTGATCAGTCATAGCCATTGGACCAGTCCATATATTGTTCGGCCACTAACTGGTCGATCAGTTTATACACTAGTTGACCAATATATACTAAAAATGTATAGTTTTCCTAGATTCATTTCTAAAACACAAAATTAACTCCTAACATGTAATAATCACTAAAATTAACTTTACATAAAATTAAACTTCAACATTCATGACTCAAAAACATTTAAATCATTGAAATTGTCAAGCATCTCTTAATTTGATCATTCAAATCATCAAGTATCAATAAATTTCATATGCCAATAGTTAAATTTACTTTCCTATAGAAATTAAATGTTTCTACTATCATTTACATGCATATAAGGAGTTGAAAATGTGTTAGATCACTTTGCCTTACATTCTAAATGCATCATATTATGATTTTACTTTACTATAGAAATTACGCCTATTCTTGTTTGCATACATTTCCTTCCTAGATTTTGGTCTTGATATATACATGAATGCATGATGTTTGTCTCTTAGGTTAAGATTTAGAAGATGATGTAATATTTTCACAAGATGGTCTAGGTATATGTTCATCTTCTAGATTCTGTTCCTTAACAAAGGTAATCTTATTACTTAATGGTGTATTTTTATGAATAAATCTTAAACAAAATTTATCATTTGATGCATTTTGTGCACCTACCATACATTCTAATTTTTCCTTTCCTTTAATGAACTTAGATAAAGAATCCTTGGGGGTTTATATCTCTTTTCTCAATGATGCATTCTCTTCTCTTAATTCTTGCTCATTATCATTCTCTCTACTTTTAGATTTTATAATTATATATAACTCATCTTTCAATTTTTCATTCTTTTATTTACATGTGTATATAATTCTTAATGTTTCTTTATAATTAGAATACATCTTTTTCTTTTTATTAATTATAACTTTTAAGCATTTAACTAATTTATCATAAGTTAATGTTTGGCATTGGTTTGTATACTAAACAAGATCAAATAAATCAATTAATTATCATGCAATTCAAAATCAAGATCAACTTATAATGGCAAGAATTTTCAGAAAAAAACTTATAATGTCAAGTATACCAACCAATAAATAATAAAGTGGAGTATTTTTAAAATTCCAAAATGTCGAACCCATAAGGAAAATTTAGAGACTACTATGTCACTTGGATTACAATTATTTAAAGAGCTCAAGATTACTAAACTTAAGGGTTATGATTGCTAAATTAACCTAAAGAACAACTAAGTTAACCTAAAAACTTCTGAACTTTGCAATGGAATTCCAATTGCTTAAAGATTGCCAAATTGATAATTAGTTAAGGAATAGGCTTTAAATGAATTAATTGAGTTATGAAATGTATTGGAATGTCTAATTTAGAGTCTTCACTAATTTAAGACAATACTATGGTTAAGGTAATACCTTATCTCTAATCATCCTATATTGAAGTTTGGTCATTCATCAATTTTAAGCATTAGGCTTAAAGTTTAATAAGTTATAATCCTCAAATCCATCTTTTAAGAATAGTACTCTCATAATTAATCAAATCTTGGTCATTCATTGATTAAAATCACATTGTTTACTAATTTTTCCAATGATTAAAGTAGATGTCTCGAATCTTTAATCATCTTTCATCTTATCTTGAGTGACCAATTCAAGATAAGAATTAAGAACCGAAAATAAACAAAGATTATTATCCAACATATTATAAAAACTCAATCAATCCATTTAACAACGTTTCTTTAGAAATAAATTAGATTACAACATCATATATAACCGAGAAAAACCATATTCAACCATAACAGCATATTCTTGCATATATATGAATAAAGAGAATGAAATAAGTGAATTAAAGGGTTTAGAATGCACTAAATGATGCCCCAAAGTGATACACAGCCTTCAATCGCCTTAACAAACTCCTGAAAATTATTAAAACAACATAAAATTACAAAGAACAAAGCTAGAAAATAAAATAGAAAAGAAAACCTAACCTAAATTAAGAAAGGAGAAAACCTAAGCTAAATCTAATCTAAGCTACCTAAATATGTGTTAATGTTCTACGAATTTAGTCTTTGAAGCTTCACATATATGTCAGCTGTAAATTGGAGAAGTGAAGAAAGTTATCGCCAATTGGGAGGTGCAACCAGCTAGAAAAAGCTTAACTGCTACTTAAGTGACGCTTGAAAAGGAGTTAAACGACGATGTTTTAGTCCCACTATTTAAGTCTCTAAATGAAGTAAAACTGTAATTCTACTGGTTAAATGGCGCTTTAATTCACCCACTGTTTTACTCTTGTTTTTCTAGTTTTTCAATAGATTTTCTCCATATTTCTCACCATTCAAGCTTCAATCTGCAATATACATAAATCCAAAAGATAGTTAAACAGTTTTAGTATCAATTTGGAGCAAATGTATCTTAAATCATAAAAATAAAATCATATTGTAATAGTCAATTCATCAGCACACTCATCAACATTATCATTAGAGTTTGAACAAGATGGTACCTTATCATCTTTATCACAAGGATTTGAGTGAGAGGGTGCCTCATCATCTAAGAAACACATGTAAGTCACTTCTTCCTTCAAATTCTCAATCTCCTCTTCTTCAACTTGGTTGCTGCCTTTATAATAAATCTCCATTGTTCACTAAACCTCATTAGTAGATTCGCAACTAGAGACTTTATTGAATTCATCCCTACTTAATCCATAAAATAAAATATATACATCATTAATAATAGGAACAATAATTATTTCATCCCTTTTATCTAACTCACTTTTCCTTTAGTGTTATTGCTTCTACAATATCTTCAACTATTGTTTTTATTGGGATATGGAATCTGTTATCTATACCTTCCTAAAAATCAACTCCTATAACCAAAAAAAAGTGCTTCATCTTCATTTTCCAATCTCTATTATTATTTCATCAAAATAAAGGGGTCTAACCACATTGTCAAAAAAATTTATCGACCTTTACTCTTATTTCGTTAGAAATATAGCCCATGTAAATCTTTATTCTAATACCACTTGTTAGTCCTTACATGAAACTTAAGAGACGATGTGAATTAGCTTATTTGTTAAGTCTTTATTCTTAATTAAAACTACCCTTTTAATGCTAATGTGGAATTATAAATAATACAATAATATGAATTAAAATAAGATAACTTTGAAACATATAAGATGAGGGGAAAGAGGTACAAACCAGTTTTATAGTAGTTCAATGTACACTTCACACCTACATCCACTCTCCAACTTCTTGATAAAAATTTTAAGATCAAATCTTCTTTAATAGGTGAAAACTATCTCTTATACAATACTTTTCTATAGGCACAAGAGTAACATTTACAATATTTCTCTCATAAGCACACTACCCAAAAAATACACTTTAAAAGATCTCAACTTAACTAACCCAAAGAGTTTAAAGGGGTCAGCAATACACCAAAGAATGGATACACCAAAACCTTTCACATAACATACCAAAACAGACCCAAAAAAACTCTCAAATGCTTTGACAACTCAATTAGATGTTTCCCAATGCTTCTTGATACAAAACAAACATCCAACATACCTATTTATAGGTAAAATTTTTCCTACTAGCCATTTATAGTTGTTGGGACTCGTTAATTGTCATTAACTCCATTTTTCATTGTTGAAACTAACCATTTTTATTCGATTTTCACAATAGTAGTCAACCAATGCATTGGTTGACCAGTCTATGCAAAAACAACACAACTGTTCGACCAATCCATGTCCAAGCTAGTTTTCACAAATTTTGCACGTTCCAATACATGAAACAAACCCCAAAACAATTCCTAACATATTCAAAGACTCCTTTTTCGCAAAGTCTAAAACATACATATACACTTGAAACTAATTCTTAAAAAGTTTTAGTATATCAAAAGGATGAACTAAAAGCATTCCCCACACAATTCCTTGATTTTGCAACTTACCTAAATAAGTTTAAATATAAATGCAACATGCATGATTTGATCCCACTAAACACCTTGTGATGACTAAGATAAGATTACAATAAAAATTACAAGATACAACTTATTAATACACTACCTTGGTCTTGAGTTTAAGCCTTTTTGTTTTTGTTATTATCAATCTCCATGTAAGCTCTAAAGGTCCAAATTGTATTTTTTAAACCTTTTTCTTCAAACCAATCTTTCCAAAACATCAAACATAATAAACTTATTTGTAGCAAGATTGTTTTGTAATCATCAAAACCTAAATGGAACCTCATCTAATTCAACAAAAAGGTTGTGTGATAACTAAACAATACTATAAGGAGGTAAATGATAGTTTTAAAATATAATGATTGAAATGAAAAAGGGTTAAACCACAAGTAGTCTAGTGTAATTATCCTTAATTTATATTCTTTTAGAGGATTTTAGTACTTATAAAATCTTTTACCAATACTATTTCACTAACCTGAAGGTTACTTTTGTAAAATAATCCAAAGTTGACATTCATTGTGTAGCTTTGATACCTAAGAATAAGAGGATGTAAACTTTTTAATGATGTTTCTAACCAATTAACACTCACTCTTTCCACTTCTTTATTCTAGTGTGAGGAATATATTATATAGGTTAGGCTTTAAGGTTTAAGGTTTATAAAATAAAGGATATCTATAGCTTATAAATTAGATCTAAAAGTGTTTATGAGATAAATTAAGTGGCATGCACTGGTTTAGTGTTTACAAATTAAATTCCATATATAGGTTTGGGGTTTACAAGACAAATGGGTTAAGACTCTCTATAAAAAAAATCACCATGTAAAATCAAAAGCATTTTAAAATTTAGTAATACTAACATCAAAATTGATGAATCGGTTTGCAAGTAAACATATGAGATTTTCACAGATACCTAACAACGATATCATATTAATAAAAAAGAATTATTGCCAGTGGTTAGAAGCTATCAAAAATTTTATTATGTCCTTTTACCCAAATAATTCCTTCTTAGAATTGATAATACATAGGTTAAATCTTTTATTCAAAATAATTTTCCATCTAAACATGAATACAAGAGATATAATAAATGACAAACACTACGTGTTAAATATGCTTTTAATATTGAAAGTGATGATGGGGCTTAATAGTCATTTGTCCTGTAGTAGGCCACTAAGGGTCGCCTCCGTATAACCGCCTAAATTTTCCCTTTAAAAATTATTAGCAATTGGTAGAGTCTTTTTTGCAAGGGCTATCATTACAAGAGAATTAATGTTGATTCCTGCATAAGTTCTAAAACCCTTTTTGAATACAGCTTCCATGCCAGTAATTATCAATCTTAAACCAATTGCTCTTTTGTAATGAACATCAATTTTTTGTATATGAAGAAACTCATTGTATTTTTGTATCGACTATTATTATAAAGAATTGGACTAAGGAGCCATCGCACGATGGCTCCCTGCCAGTATGGAGCCCATGCAAGTTTCATGTGAGACCTACATTTTTAAAAAAAATGCAATTACTTTTTTATCTTTTTGTCTTTTTATCAATGTTTTTTATTATTAAAGGTATAAACGTTAATTCGTGTAATTTTAAATATATATTTATATTTTTATCCTTAACTCATTTACATATTTACATATTTACATATTTATTTTTAAGACATTTATATATTTGTTCTTAATTTCTTTTATAAAATTACATTTTCACCTTTAAATTTTTTTGTAAAATTACTAGGAAGCCCCTTAGTGGCCACCTAGTTAGCTCCTTAATTTTTTTGTATTATAAAATATTCTACTTTACCTAGATGATAAAATAGTAAGCATCATATCCCTATAATATCTTTAATAAGAGGATTACTTTTGGTGCAATGGTGAGATTATTAAGACCTTATTTAGTTAGATTTATTTTTTTTATTTTCATTTCTTATTTTTCAAACATTTTATCGAAACAAAAAGTACAAAAACCAATAAAAATAACACACTAATACAATAAAAAAATTAAAAAAAAACACACAAAATTCAATAAAAAAAACACAAAATTACAATCAACAACCTAAA
>JAOXYD010239942.1:0-17195 GCA_028565735.1 Pinacopodium congolense | reverse complement strand
ATAAGTAAAGATGTATTAAATAATTACAAACTTTGGGAGAATTTTCATGTATTATTGTTTTATTCTCAAATATATTTTGATGTATTTCAAGTTTCATCTTAGCTATTTTTGTTATTTTAAAATTTAAAATTTAAAATTTTTCATTTTAAATTTTAATCATATCCTTAAATACATTTTTTAATTCTTTTATATTTTTAAAATGCAATCATTGTATTAAAGTTTAGTCAATTCAGGTTAATAAATTAGGTTAATTCGACTTCGGGTGAAAACTGGTTCAGGTCAATTTGGATTCGGGTGCATTTGGACTCGGGTCTATTAGGGTCGAGTAGAATCGGGTTTGGGTCATCTGGGTTCATATGAAATCGGTTCGGGTTTAGGTCAAGTCGGGTGCAGGTCGAATTCGGCTCATTGACTTTTTTGGTCAAATCAGGTCAGGTTCGGTATGGTCTAGGGTAGGTAGGTCGGATTATCAGGTCAGGTCCATTTTTGACATCTTTAGCTACAATTGTCATAAATTTTGACATTATTCTAAGGAATGTTATGCTGCACCTAATCATATTGAGGAGCAAGTCAATATTGTTGATGACAAGTAGGAAGTTGAAGAGCCTACATTATTGTTAGCACTAAAAAATGATGCAAGTAAAGATAAATGTACATGGTTGTTGGATTATGGAGTAAGTGGAGTTAAAGGTAAATTTGAGAAAATTAAGGAAAAGATGGAAGACAATGTTTCTTTTGGAGATTCTTCAAATATTCAAATTCGCGAGAAAGGTAGCATTCTAATTTCTTTAAGCGATGGAATCCATATACTTATTAATGATGTCTACTATATACCCAAGTTGAAAAGTAATATTTTAAGTTTAGAACAACTTCTTGAAAAAAGATATGAAATCCACACAAAAGATTATTGTCTTTGGCTTATAAATCAACGTGCACAATTTATTATTGAGGTATTTATGTCAAAGAATAGAATGTTCATATTGAATATCAAAACAATTGAAGCAAAGTATTTAAAGGTGGATGTGAGAGATAAAGCATAATGTTGGTATATGAGATTTGGACACTTAAAATTTTGACATGCTCAAAGCTTTGGGAGATAAATGCATAATAAGAGGAATATCTTGTATTAACCATTCACATAATTTATGTTAAGCATGTTTACTTGGCAAGCATTCAAGGAAAAATTTTCTAAAAGAAGAAGTGACAAGAGTAACTAAACCACTTTAGCTTATTCATACCAACATGTGTGGACTAATCAAGCCACTATTAATAGGTAAAAGTACATACTTTTTACTCTTCATTGATGATTATAGGAGAAAAACTTGGGTTTATTTTATGAAGTAGAAATCAAAATCATTTGAAGCATTTAAGAAGTTTAAGGTACTTATGGAGAATGAAAGTAGTTATACAATTAAAACTTTAAGTTCTAATAGAGGAAGCGAGTTCTCATCTAAAGAGTTTGATTATTTTTGTGAGTTACATGGAATTCATCTTCCTTTAACAATTCCAAGATCTCTCAAACAAAATGGAGTAACTAAAAGGAAGAACAAAACTATTCTTAACATGGCTCAATATATGTTAAAGGCTAAAAATATAAATAAAGAATTTTGGGTAGAAAATGTTTATTGTGCAATCTACTTATCAAACCAGTTTCTTAAAAGAAACATCAAAGACCAAATATCGCAACAAGTGTGGAATGGACTAAAGCCCAATGTTGCTCATCTAAGAGTTTTTGGAAGCATAATATATGCTCATGTGCCGCAATAAGAAAGATCCAAACTTGATGATCGTAGTGTTAAGCATATATTCATTGGCTATGACAAGAATTTTAAAGGCTATCAATTGTACAACTCAAGAAATGGAAGGATTTTTGTGAGTAAAGACGTTAAATTTGATGAAAAAGTAACATGGGACTGGGAGATATAAGAAGAAAGCACCTGTGAATTTTTTTTCCATACTTTAAATATAAGAAGTAAGAAACTACAACGAATGTTCAAGAGACAAGTCCGGCCCTTCTTTTAATACAACTCATTCTTCTTCTTCGTCAATGTATAGAGAAAGTTCAAGTGATAAAGTACGAAAAAAGGAGTATTTATGATATCTACGAACAAACAAAAGAAATAATTGATGTTGAATTAAGTAATTTATTTTGTCTTCTTGTAGACACTGACCTTTATATTTTAGAGAGGCCATGAAAGATAAAAGATGGAGGCAAATTATGAAGGCGGAGATCAAGACAATAGAGAAAATAACACTTGAGAATTGTCAACTATTCCTAAAGGTCGTGAAACTATTAGAGTTAAATAGGTCTACAAGATAAAAAATGCAAATGGAGATGTAAAGAACATTAAAGAAATTCAAAATGCTTTATTGAATCTGGTGAATACACATATGGAGTGTGGAATTAAACTAACAAAGTTTGATAATAGAGATATGGAAGATTCTATTGTACTTAAAAGCTTTTTTGGATGCTTGAGATACTTGACATGTGCTAGACTAGATATGCTCTTTGTAATTGGGTTGATATGTCTTTTCATGGAAGCACCTACTTATACTCATATGAAAGAGACTAAGAGGATTCTCCACTATATTAAAGGTACAATTAACTATGGATTGCTCTATTTATCAAATATTGATTTCAAGACTATTGGATCTTGTGATAATGACTTTGTGAGAGAAATTAATAATAGAAAAATCACAACTAATTTTGTGTTTTTAATAGGTAATTTTGCTATTATATGGAGTTTAAAGAAGTAATCAATTTTGACTTTATTAAGTTAAGAATCTGAATATATGGTTGCAACTTTATGCACTTATCATGTTATTTGTCTTAGAAGGATATTGAATGAAGTTCATTTTCCACAAAAGGAAGCAACTGAAATATAAATTGATAACAAGTATGTACAAACATTGGCCAAGAACTCAGTTTTTTATTATCTAAGTAAACACATAAATACGAGGTAGCATTGTATTAGAGAATGTATTGCAAAGAATGAAGTGGAGTTTAAGCATGAGAAGACTAATGATCAAGTTGCAGACATTTTTACAAAATTACTCAAATTCAAAAATTTTCAACATTTGAGAACAAGACTTGAAGTACAGAAGAAAATTTAAAAAAAAAGGTGGGTGTTGAAATTAATTTAACATTATTAAATTGTCAAAGTCTAAATAAATTGGTGTTTAAGTTCATTATTAGGAGTTTAATTGTATTAATGTATTGGTTATATAATTAAGTACGGTCTATATATGGTTTTAAGTTCATGTATGATTTATTTATTTGAGTTCACTAATGGGTTCATATACTTAGATTTTAAGGGTCATCTTTTGCACCTATAAATACTCTTTTTAACTTGAACCAAAATTATTCAAATGAAATACAAAATCTTCTTCTAAACAATTCTCTTCTCTCTAATCCTCCTCACTTTGTAAGAGAAAAAAAAAGTCAAGTACCCAAATGTTATTGTATATTCTTTCTTACTTTAAAGAATCATTTCTCCTGTTGAAAATTCACCTATTAATCTTTCTTCTGTTATCGTCATCATGGGTGGTAAAAGGTTCCATCTTTTTAAGTTACCGTGTCTTAATTTCAAACTTGGCGTCACTTGCAACTGACATAAACATATATAAATCATATACCTTGTATCTTATTAGTCTCCTCTTATGTGTTTACTAAGTGTTTAAATAATTATTTGTAACAGAAAGATGCCCTTTATGATTGCGTAGACATTGAACATGATAATCTAAACATGTCTCTATACAAGTGGTGCCTTTATTCTTATTAGAGATAGCACTTACAAGAATTCATTTTGGGGGGGGGGGGGGGGCGGACATATTATTCCAATTTAACGTCACCATCGGCATTATTTTTGCTAATTTAGTCAATTAAAGCACTAATAAGTAAGTTAACCTCTTTCATCAAACAAAATTTAGTTCAATTTTCCTAGAAGGATATGGAGTTTCAATGTGGGATAACGGTAGTTAATCATATCCCTTTCTATGTTGTTTTCTTCCATAAAAGTGACCATTCATGTCCAAATTATCAGTTTATGTCCTTACAACCAATTTGTTAATTGTAAACACATGTATGACATTGTGATATAATTTGTTAATTATGTTTAATAATTAACCATAAATATAAAATCCCTAAAATAATTATTATGCAATTGGAAATTATAATGAGATTATAATTATAAGATTCGAAATGCAATTTTGTGTTATTCTTAAAATGTTCCTAATCATAGTTTCATCAAAGATGGGATATTTATGATATGGTTAGATTAGCATACATTATGTTTCTTTCTTATGAAAAAAGTAATCAATATCATATATTAAAGTATGGAGACGTAAAAACAAACGTGTAGGTGCTTATTAGAGAATAAGTTCACTGAACTGACCAATCTTGATAATCCCAAATGGAACATTACTTATGTCTTTGTGGATTTCCTCAAGTATGATGATTGTATAATTAATCTATGGACTTAAGATTGTCAAAGTTATATGGACTTGAGATTACTAAAGTTATCTCATATAGGAATTACTATATTTTAATTCTAATTATGGTCTACTTTATCAAGTCGGTAGTACTTGGATGTAATACAAACTATAGAGAGATAGTTGTATGAATCAATACATGATTCATCACCCTATAAATTAAGGAGATTATGTTATTGTTTTTTATTATTGATGATTTGGAATTTCTCTAGTTAAAGTGAATTAAAATTTAAAAAGGAGTTTTTAAATATCAATTATAAGTTATTTATTAATTAATAAGAATGAATATGATTAGATTATATAGAATAGATACTAATTTCATACTCTATTCCTATTGGAACATTATATGGTGAAATGATCAAATTACATATTATAATAATACATAGACAAGTTTGCCAAACCACTTTGACATTCCTAATACTTAGGTGGTCATAACATATTGTTAGACATCAATCTTGATTTATGATCATAAATTATTTAATTAAAAATTTAAAGATGAATTAAAAGGAGTTTTAAATTTATCTAATTATAATTATGAATTATAATTATAATTTATGATCATTGCCAATATATTAGGAACCTAATGAGCCACACATATAGATTTATTAGAGAAGAGAAATTTTTAATTAAATTGGATTTAATTATAAAGTTTAAGAAACTTTAGGGTCAAATATATTATATTTGATTATATTAAAATTAAATTATAATTATAATTAGATATGGACTTTAATTATGATTTGCATTTAATTTTAATATTAAATTTTTTTTTTTTACTATATAAGAATGGCAACTATAGGTTGTTAGCACAAGTACAACTTTGTTTTCATCTTAAAACGTTTGAGTTCTCTTCTAGTAACTTGTAGATACCTTTAGAGGTCGGATGCATAAATTGTTGTGGTTAAGGGTACGAGAAGAAATTTACTGCAAAAGGAAAGTTTTAATTAGGTTTGTCAAAACATTTAATTTTTGTTTTAATTAAGTTAAATTTTGTTAAAGAAATCCTTAGAAAACCTTAAAATTTTCCATTGTATATTCGATTAAATTGATATAGGTTTCCAACAATGGTATTAGAGATGATTTTAACATATTTAACTTGAATAAATCGCTTGATTGTTATTGATTTGATAAAGGGTGTGCAAGAGATGCATGGATTTTGGTCAGAAATTGTTTCTGACATTATAAATCACTTTATAGAATATTATTTTATTGTTTCTATTTTTCAAAAAAGTAATGATGCATATTCAGGTATGATTTCTAGAAATTCTTCACGAATCTATACCTTCTACCATTCGTGGTTTTTTTAAAATTTTGGAAAGAGTTTCAGATTTTATCATGTTTTAATAAAGTGTTTTTGTCATGTTTATATAATCTAAAAATTGTTTCTAGGTTATTAAGTTTATTTTTCTATCACTTGTATGCATGCTTAATTACCAGATCTTGTGCTTAGATTGCAAAAACTATTTTTGAGTTATCACATTTTTCTGTTGATTTAAATTTTTGGAAAAATAAGTTGAAAGGTTTAATGGGTTTCTGGAAAATGTGTTATGCATGTGCATATTTTTTTTTGAAAAATAATCAATGCATATTCAAAAGGGTTTTTTTTTTATTAAATCATGTTTGAATCTTTCTTCACAAGATTGGGTTTATTTTAAAAATGTTACGCATCTAATATGAAAACTGCTCATGAATCCATGTTTTTGAAACAAAATTCATATTTCTTGCATATTCTAGAATATGGATCCTTATATGTGAATTAGCTAGACTAATTTTGTTTGGATGTTGGATTTGTAAGAGGTGTTGGTGGTTTTCTTGCTGCCAACGTGTTAATCTCACCACTTGGCAGCATTGCTGCCACCTAGCGGTGTGATTCTTGAAGCACCAATAAATCAGGTCGGATTCTTTGATTTTGAAACAAAGATAGGAGAGGTGAGACTTCAAGACAACATGCGGTAGATAAGAAGAGGAGCTGCTTGAAAAAACTAGAAAATAGAAGTTATAAAAAATAGCAAAATTCATTGGAGAAGAAGGCACACGCCAACATTGGCATTGTGCCCTGGCACGTGAAGCATTAATTATTAATTCTTTTAATAATTAAAAATTTTAAATTAAAATAAACTAATTTTCTTAATCAAATTAAAGTTAAATTAATTTATGGTCTTAATAAATTTAGAAAATTAGTTTTCTAATTTTAAAAAAATATTTTTTAAAGAGTTTTATTTACTAGGTATTTTGGAATTTTAGTTTAATTTTTCTAGAGTTGAATTATTAAATTAAATTAATAATCAAATCAACAATTAAAATCAAGAAAATTATGATTATCTTTTATAATTGGATTATGTTAGATAAAATTAATATAATGATATTATAGTAATTAAGATGAGACCTAAAAATTTTAAATTCCTTATTAAAATATTAAATATATGTTTAGAATATGATTATTGCCTTCCATTATTATAGGATTAAACCAAAGTTCAGTTTATTGTTAGGTTTGTTGAGCACACTCAAAGTCACTTTAACCCAAATATGTTTAGTCTTATAATAATGAGTCCTACTTAACTAAATTTGTATGATTTGAATGAGCAAACTCATGATCCTATTAATTTAGAGGCAAGCTTAGGAGTAACATATAAGACATGTGTTGGCAAGGAGTTATCACCTAATGGATCTATGAGTCATATGAGATATGATTGATAAATGTTATATACTTAATTTTAATTTTGTTGGTTTATTAAATAAACTTAAGATCAATTAAGTTAAAATGGAATCCTATCCCACTAGGAAATTATGTGATAATTTCTCTAATTAATAGTAAGGGCTATTAATTTGTTTAAAATATTTTGAGTAACCAAATTTTATTAAAGTCCTTAGTTATTTAGTTTTAGGGCATAAAATTAATACTCACTCTTTCTTACGTTTTTCAGTTGTTGAATATGAGTGTCAATTTGTCCTTGAGGAACATTTTAGATCTAACAAGCTGACTGGGTCCAACTTCTTTGATTGGTTTCACAATTTAAAAATTGTTCTCAAGTAATAAAAGAAGTTGTATGTTCTTAACACTCCAATTCCACCTCGGCCTGCTACTGATGCAGCTGATGATGTTTGGGAGATGTATAATCTGCATGTAGATTATGATAAGCAAGCAACATGTGTGATGTTGGCTAGTATGTCTCTTGAACTTTAGAGACAACATGAAAACTTGAATACTAGATCTATAATATTGCACCTTCAATAGTTGTTTAGTGCACGAAGTAGGTTAGAGAGATTTGAGAATTCTCTAGTACTGTATCAATGTAGGATAATACATGGATCTTCGGTAGAGTCTCAAGTACTAAAGATGATTAGCTATATTGAGAAATTAAGTTAATTAGGTTATGTCATAGATTACGAACCATTGATCTAGTGCTTCAGTCTCCCGATTCGAGCTTTTGTCAGTTCATTATGAATGAACTGCAATATGAATAAGAAGCATGTGACATTACCAAAGTTATTGAATATGCTCAAGTCAGTAAAAGGATGTCTTAAGAAGGAATCTACTTCTGTTCTTATTGTTGATTCTTCGAAGAAAAGGAGTAAAACTCCCAATAGGAATAAAAGCAATAAGCAAAAGGTCTAAGTTAAAGTAGCAAAGGCTAGTGAACGTGTTAAGAAGAAGAACGATAAGGGCATTTATTTCCGTTATGGGGCTGATGGATACTAGAAGAGAAATTGCAAAGACTACCTCACTAGATTGAAGGATAAGACACAAAAGATGCTGCATCTTTAGGTATGTTTATGATTGAAGTCAATATTTTTACTTCTGTTTCTCAGTCTTGAGTATAAGACATTGGATGTGGTTTTTAAATTTATAATAATGTGCAGATATTGACAAACAATAGATTGTTGAGTTAAGGAGAAATGGAATTGTGAGTTGGCAATAAAGCAAGAGTTACTCCATTAGATGTAGAAATTTGTAGTTTAGCCTTGTCTTTTAGCCTTATTCTTGAACTTGATAATTATTATTTTGTTCTAGTTATTAATAGAAACATTATTTCTATTCCGTATTTAGACATTAATGGATTTGTCCTTATAATTAAGAATAAAAGTTGTTCCATTTATAAAGATGATGTTTATTATGGATCTGGTACTCGTACAAATGGTTTGTATAAATTAGATGTGAAAGGTTAGTCTTCAACATAAATAGTAAGAAAATAAATTTAGTAACTAAAATCCATCGTATTTGTAACACTATAAATTAGGTCATATTAATGAAACGAGAATCATAAGTTATATAAAGAAGGACACTTAGATCCTTTTGATTATAAATAATATGAATCTTATAAATCTTGTTTATTGGGTAAGATGACTAAGTTACCCTTTGCTAAAGAGGGATAACATGTCAGTGAGTTATTAGAACTTATATATTCAAAACATATGTGGTTTATGACAACTCAAGAAAGAGGTGGATATACCTATTTTATTACGTTCACAAATGATCATTCCAGATATAGTTATGTGTATTTAATGAAACAGAAGTCTAAAGCATTTGAAAAGTTTAAAGAATTTAGACTTGAGGTAGAGAAACAAATTGGTAAGAGTATTAAGTCACTTAGATTTGATCAAGGTGACGAGTATTTAGACTACGAGTTTCTTGGTTATTTAAAAGAGAATAGGATTCTCTCACAATGTACTCCACCTAGAACTCTACAACACAATTGAGTGTCTGAAAGGAGAAATCATACTCTATTAGATATGATACATTTCATGAAGAGTCATGTAGATCTTCTAATTATCTTTTAGGGATACGTCCTTAAAACTGCTATTTACCTTCCAAATAAAATTCCGTCTAAATCAGTTGATAAAATACCATATGAGATATAGACTAATAGTAGATCGAAATTGTCACACTTAAAGATTTGGGGATATAATGCTTATGTGAAAAGCATGATGTTTGATAAGCTTCAAGTCAAATTAGACAAGTGTAAGTTTGTTGGGCATCCAAAGAGAGTTTTGGAAATCAATTTTATCACCTTCTTGAGTAAAAGGTATTTTTCTTGAGACATGTTATATTCCTGGAAAAAAGTTTTCGTAAAGATAGTAATAAGAGTGAAGTATAACTTGAAGAAGTTCAAGAGCCACAAATTAACATCCAAATGGAACATGAAACTCAAGTTGATATATAAGATATACAACTAGTAGTCCAAGAGATATATTATCCATGACACAATAGTATAATATATTGTCCTCTTATTAGATTAGACATATATATATATATATATATATATATAGAAAAGGAAAGTGATGATATATCGCTCATAGATGATGGGTTTACTAATCTTAAGGAAGCAATGTTAGACATTAATTCTTTAAAATAGCATGAAACTATAAAATCTGAAATGGAATCTATATACACTAACCAAGTATGGACTGTGGTAGATGCATATGAAGGTATTGTACTTATTGGGTGTAAGTGAGTTTTTAAGAGAAAAATTGACATGGATGGTAATGTACACATACACAAAGCAAGGTTAGTGGCAAAAGGTTATAAACTAAAGTAAGGAGTTGATTTTGATCAAAACCTTTTCACCAATAACAATGCTTAAATCTATTAGGATCTTATTGGCTATCACAACATATAACGATTATAAAATTTAGCAAATGAATTTCAAAATAACATTTCTCAATGGAAACTTATTAGAAGATGTGTGTATGATACAACTTGAGGGTTTTGAATCCAAGAAGTTTCCTGATCGAGTATGCAAGTTATAAAAGTCTATTTATGAAATTAAGTAAGGATCAGTTAAAACATTTGTTTTGATGAGACAATCAAAGAATTTGATTTTATAAAAAATGTGGATGAACTATATGTTTATAAGAAGGTTAGTAAGAGTATAGTTGTTTTCCTAATGCTATATATGAATGAAATATTACTTATATGAAATGACATACCAATGCTCTAATCTATCAAGATTTGGTCATCTAAAAACTTCACCACAAAAGATATGGGAGAAGTAGCTTATATTTTGAGAATAAAGATCTATAGAGATAGATCAAAGAGGTTGTTTGATTTATTCTAGTTAATGTACATAAAAAAAGTGCTAAAGAGGCTTAGTATGGAAATTTTCAAAAGAAGATTCTTAGTAGATTAAAGAGGTTGTTTGATTTATCCTAGTTAACATACATAAACAAAGTGCTAAAGAGACTTAAAATGAAAATTTTCAAAAGAGGATTCTTACCAATGTCACATAGTATTTCTCTCTCTAAGTATACGTGTCCTCAAACATAAGAAGAAAGAAATAAGATGGATAGTATTCCATATGTTTTGACTATTGGATCTATCATGTATGCGATGATATATACAAGACAAGATGTTTCACATGCTTTGAGTATAACGAACAGATATAAAATCAATCCTAGTAAAGATTACTGGATGACTGTTAAAAATATCTTAAAGTGTTTGAAAAGGACTAAGGATGATTTTATGGTTTATAAAGGAGTTGAACTGAGAGTTCAGTGTTAATCAGATGTTAGTTTTCAGTAGACTATGATAATAGTATATCACAGTTAAGGTACATATTTACTTTTAATGGTGGTATGGTTGGTTGGAAGAATTCCAAACAACTAACTATTATAGATTCTACAACTAAAATTGAGTATATTACAGTCTCTGAAGCAATGAAGGAAGTAGTTTGGATCATGAAATTTATCACTAACGTTGGAGTGGTTACTACTATTATTACTCTGATAGTATTGTATTGTGATAACAATAATGCTATTGCTCAAGTAAAGGAGTTAAGGTCTCATCAGCGGTCCAAGCATATACTCAAAAAGTTTCACTTGATCTAAGAGATAATGAAGCATAATGACATCATGGCAGAGCGAGTATCCATTGAAGATAATCTAGCAAATTCTCTTACCGAGCCATTGTTATAAAACAAACATGATAAGCATATGGATGACTATAGTATTAGATACATAGACGATTGGCTTAATACAAGTAGGAGATTGTTAGTTTATATCCTTGCAGCCAATTTGTTGGTTGTCAACATATATATAACATTTTGATTTTAATTTAATAAAAAGCATTCTTTATCTTTATGCAATCTGTCAATTACATTTAATAATTAATCATAAAAATAAAATTGTTGGAATAATTATTATGCAATTGAATATTATAATGAGATTATAATTATGAGATTTGAATTGCAATTTTGTATTATTCATAAAATGTTCTTAGTCATAATTTCATCAAAGATGGGGTATTGATGAAGCAATTAGATTAGAACATGTTATGTTTATTTTTTATAAAAAAATTAATCGATCTCATAGATTAAAGTATGGAGACATTTAAACAAATGTGTGAGTACTTATTATAGAATAAGTTTACTAAATTAACTCGACCTTGAGGATCCCAAATGAAATATTACTTATGTATTTGTGGATTTCTTTAAGCATGATGCCTATATAATTAATCATTAGACTTGAGATTATCAAAGTTGTCTTATATAGAAATTAGTATGCTTTAATGCTACTTATGGTCTACTTTACAAAGTGGGTCAGTCAGTAGTACTTGAATACAATATAAATTATAAGAAGATAGTTGTATGAATCAATACATGATTCATCACCTTAAAGTATAAGGAGAATGTTTTGTTATTCTTGATTAGTGATAATTTGGGAATTATCAAGCCAGAGTGAATTGAAATTTGAAAAGGAGTTTTCAAATATCAATAATAAATTATTTACTAATTAATAAGAACGAATATGATTTGATTATATAGAGTAGACATTAATTCTATACTCTATTTTAATTGGAATATTGTATGACGAAAGAATCATATTATACATTATAACCATGCATGAAAAAACTCAAAAAATCACTTTAATATTTTTAATATTTGGGTGGTTATGATATGTTGCTATATGTCAATCTTGATCTATAACCATAAATTATCTAATTGGAGAATTAAAGATGAATTACAAGGAGTTTTAAATTTATATAATTCCAATTATGAATTAGAATGATAATTTATGATTATTACTAACATATTAGGAACCTAATAGATCACACATATAGGTTTGTTGAAAGAGAAAAAAAATTAATTAAGTTGGACATAATTGTAAAATTTAAGAAATTTTAGGGTCAAATATGAGATATTTAATTATATTAAAATTAAATTATAATTGTAATTAGAGTTAAAATTTAATTATAATATAATATTAAGGAAAAATATAATTGTTCTACTATATAAAAATGACAACCCTAAATTCGCTAGCACGACTTTACTTTCCTCTTAAATGTTTGAGTTTTCTTCCAATAACATGTGATTACAATTAGAGGCTGGACATGTGAACGACTATTGTTAAAGATAGAAGAACAAATTTGTTGCGAATTTGTTAAAAATTTCTTAGGAAACTTTAAAATATTTTGTTGTGCATTCGATTAGATCAATATAAGTTTCCAACACAAACATAGTGAGTGGATGTCACAAAATGGACACTTATTCATAAAGGGACCACTGGATGGAGACAAAATTTGGTATCTATTAGGATGATATCATAATCATGGACATTTTTGCACATTATGTTGATTAGAAGTTCAGAACCAATAGAATTTGTTAAAGAAAATGTGAATTAGCACACTTCCTTCTAACTAATAAGATAAAAATCAAGATGATATATTTTGGAGATGATGACAAGCATGGTGTAGTTAGTGTTATTAAATGATGGAATTAAAAATATTCGAATTGTGTTTTGAAAAATATGCCTCTTAATTAAACAGTTTTATTGGCTTACTACTTATTCTTTTCTTGTTAATGATATACAGAATCAAAGGAGGATGGGATTGAAGGTTGTCATTAGGACTTGTAGGAGTTCTAGCATTTCTTTTTACTACAGCGGAACTAATAGTCTTAGAAACTCCCAACAGTTTGAATGAGCGTGGTCTCTTAAAAGAAGGAAAATCTGTTCTCAAAAGAATTTGGGGCACTGATAACGTTGAACCAGAATTCTTGGAACATGTCGAGGCAAGTCGTATTGTCAAAGAAGTGAAACACCCCTTCAGAAATCTCCTCAAGCGTAGGAATCGTCCACAATTGATTATAGTAGTTGCTTTGTAGGTCATCAATTCTTTATCAATTTAATTAATAACTATCTAATAATTACAAATTCTTCTGAAGTCACTCTTATTAAAAAAAATGTCAGTAGATTATAGCTTCCTAGAGATAACATGATTTGTTTAACAACTGATAAATGTTATGCTAATTATCTAGAATTATTGTTACAGATATTTCAATAATTCACAGGCATCAATGCAATCATGTTCTATGATATAGTATTATTCAGGACTATGGGATTTGGCAGTGATGCTTCTTTATACTCGGATGTCATAAAAGGGGCTATTAACATGATTTCCACTATAGTTTCCATCTATTTAGTCGACAAACTAGGTCGAAAAATGCTATTACTGGAAGCTAGCATCCAAATGTTCATCTCTCAAGTTACAATAGCAATAATACTTACATTTAAGGTTAAAGACCACTATGAAAATCTTAAGTCATGGTTTCTCCATCTTCATTGTCATTTTGATCTGCACTTTCGTCTCCGCCTTTGTATGGTCTCAGGGACCTTTTGGATGGCTAATCCTAAGCGAAACATTTCCATTAGAGACTCGCTCAACTGGCCAGAGTGTTGGTTTATGCCCTTACAGCTAATTTATTGGTTGTAAGTTATTTTGTATGACATTATATTTTAATTCAATAAAAGACATTCTTTATCTTTATGTATTTGTTATGTATTTTAATTATTAATCGTAAAGATAAAATCCCTTGAATTATTATTATGCAATTAGAAAATTATAATATGATTATAATTATGATATTAGAATTACAATTTTATATTATTCTTTAAATGTTTCTAGTCATAGTTTCGTTAAGATAAGATATTGATGAAACGGTTAGACTAGCACTTATTTTGTTTTTTTCTTATGAAAAAAGTAATTAATCTCATAGATTAAAGTGTAGAGACACTTAAACAAATATGTGAGTGCTTATTAGAGAATAAGTTTATTGAACTAACCTGATTTTGAGAATCCCGAATGTAACATTACTTGTGTATCTGGATTATCTCATTATGATGGTTGTATAATTGATCCTTAGACTTAAGATTACAAAAGTTATCTTGTGTAGGAATTACTGTATTTTGATGCTACTTATTATCTATTCTTTGAAATAGTTCAATTCGGTAGTTATTAGGTATAGTATGAAATATATGGAGATAGTTAAGTAAATCAATAAAGAATTTGTCACCCTAAAGTAATTAGGGAGAATATTCTACAATTCTTAATCCCTAAAGATTATGGGAATCTCTGGCTAGAGTAAATTAAAATTTGAAAAAGTTGTTTTCAATTATCAATTATAAATCATTCACTAATTGACAAGAACGAACATGATTGGATTATTTAGAGTAAACATTAATGCCATACTCTAAGTCCAATTGGAATATTGGATGACGAAAGGATTAAATTATACATCATAACCATGCATGGATAGGTTTAATCAAACTACTTTGACATTCATAATATTTAGGTGGTCATGACATATTGCTAGATGTCAATCATGATCTATAATTATAAATTTTTTAATTAGAGAATTACAGATAAATTAAAATGAATTTTAATTTATCTAATTCTAATTTGAGAATTAGAATTTATAATCATTGCCAACATGTTAGGAACATAATGGGTTACATATAAAAGATCTATAAAAGAGAAAATAAAATTTCAATTAAGTTGGGCTTAATTGAGAAGTTTTAAAAACTTCAAAGATCAATATATAATATTTGATCTTACAAGGACTAATTCATAAATATAACTAAAGTTTGAATTTAGTTGTAATATTGATAAAGTTCAAGGATATGAAAAATATTGTTTTTCATATGAAAGGAAAAATTAGAAAAATTAGAGCTAGCACTTCATATGTTATTCCTTTCAAAATTATTTGAGTTTTCTCTAAAAATGATCTGTGATTGGAGGCCAGATGACTGAATGACTAGTGGTTGACAAATTCACAAAGGAAAAGGTTCAACAGGAAAGCAATTTTAAGGTTATTGTAATATTAATTTTTGTCTTGTTATGTTTCAAATTAAATTATGTTAAAGTTTGATCTTGTGGAAAATTTTTGATTTACTTCCATTGGGTCTGAATTTGATCATGCTTGTGTTTTCCAACACAGAATGTGACAATTTGTGTCAACTTACTCTTCACCTTCATTATAGCACAAGCATTCCTCTCCATGCTCTGCCACTTCAAGTTTGGCATCTTCTTGTTCTTCTCTGGTTCGGTGCTGATCATGTCCATCTTTATGTTGTTTCTTGTACCTGAGACCAAAAATGTGCCCATTGAAGAGATGATGGAGAGAGTGTGGAAGCAACATTAGTTCTGGAAGAGATTTGTGGATGATAATTATGACAGAATCGGCAAGCTTAAATAATAATGAAGCATATAAAAATAGGCATACAAATGGGTTCGATCCTGATTCTCAATTATAAGGAATGGAACATATAAATTAGGAAAATGAGAAGGTAGCTAGCTAGCAATAATATTACAGCAATCATATATGGTGTTTGTTAGCTGTATAGCCATAGCATAGCTGTCATGTATTGTCAATCAACTACAGCCACAATATTAGCTATAATATTAGCATTCCTTATTGTCCTTTATTGCCTTTTATTATATTTCCTTATTTACTATATATAATGTAACTTAGGCTATATATATAATAATATATACAAAAGTTATCTCTTTGTTATATCTCTATTACACCTCTCTGCGTCACTGTCATGATATCAACTCTTCGTTTGAATTTGAGTTTGTCAATGTTATTCTTTTTCACCACAGTTCACTTCCTAAGTTAGATATTGAGAATTATTATCAGAAAAAACTCAATTAAACACTTTTTGTGTTGAACAATTATTATCTTCTCCTAATGTGGTACTGGCTGCCTCAACTCTTGGTCATCTCAAGAATTTTGTTTTGTAATAGAAAATCTTATAGTCAACCCATAAATCTCTTAACATGTGTCCTTAGATTACAATACTTGCTTGAAGCTTTAATGTAAATTACACTCCATAATGGACAAACATGTTATGTTCAGACACTTTGAATTAAGATGATATTGCTATTAGTATTATAATGAATTAAAGTTGCATATATTTTATGAGAAGGAATGATAATATTACCATCCAATTACAAGGTTAACCTAATATTGATGTTAAACTTGTATTCTAACCTTTTTAGGGATAAAAATTATTTGTCATTACAAATATATACGAATGACTCAACTTTTCATTGGTCAATTAAAGCCAATAAAGCATGGGAGGTCTTCTATTAAAAAATTATTATTATTTTACTCCACAACCTTCTCGTTGTTGCAAGGTATGTTTACACTGTAAGGATTCCATTTTGAAGTCAATTAAAATCACATTTTAAAAATAATTTGAATTAAATTTATTACATAAATTGTAAAAATCATTGTAATTCATATAATTATTACATATTTTAAAAGATTCATAATGCATTCAAAAAACAAAAAATACTTATAATTCTTAATAATAAGAAATGAGATTATTACCTTATGTTTGGAACAAATAAAGGAGCAGGAGAAGTAAACATTTAGAGAAGGGTTGGAAATTCCAAGATATATTAGTCAGGTTTTGTTTTCCTTAAGTTT
>JAOXYD010239913.1:0-17198 GCA_028565735.1 Pinacopodium congolense | reverse complement strand
ATTGCTTAACATCTAGTTGAATGGTTAGGAAAGGTTAGTAAGGCTAGAGATAGCATAATTAATCCTAATATATTTGGCTAGGGACAGTTAATTACACTTTGAGAGAGGGTAATTAAGCATTAGAAAGTCTTGGGTCAAACACAATTGAATCATTAAGCAAGAGGGATACAAAATAGGGATAGAACGACTCCTAATCTTAAACCTTGGGTATCAAATTCCTGCACTTCGTCTTAATTGGCTATTATCATTAGTTTAATTTCTTTTATTTTATTTTCCAGTTTTTCAATATTTGAATTTGTTTCTTAAATAAAGAAAAACCTAAATTAAGTGGTGACTAAACTCAATCCTTGTGGGATCGATATTCGTTCTTTATTATAAGTTACGACCCGTATATTTGCGATTTTGAGCGTAAAACTAGTAGTTTGTTTTACCAACGAACAAGTTATGAGTGGTAATAGCAGATATTTGAGAGTGTGATCTAACTAAGTAACCAACGGTGTTCATAATAAAATGTTCACTTTCGCATCAAAAAGTTAGATGACATCTCAAACAAGCTAAAAAGGAGTATCCTAGTTAAGTAACCAGGCATCATAGATGACAAAGTATTTACCCTCGCATCAAAAGACTAGATGACCTCCTACAAAATGCTCCAAAGTTGAATTTGTGCCTTAATTTTATTTTCTTAAGCATCCTTAATTGGATTAATATGATGGTCGATATGGAATAACTTGAATGCTTGATATTTGTGCACTAAAATAATGGCATTAATTGCTTTTTGTTTGTATTAAATTAGCTTTTAACTTTTGATTGTGATTATTTAAATGGAATTTTTAAGTCATTACTTGAGAACAAGCAGTAATTCAGGTGTGAGGGTATTTGATAAGGGTGAATTTTTATGAATTTCATATGTAATTTATTGTGGATTCACCCCTATTTTCAAGGTAAAATGTTTAAATTATGTTTATTATCAATTTAAATGCTAGTCTGGACTTAATCAAATAATTCCTAGGTTAAAATATCAAATTTGGAAGAGATTTGGAGAAGAATTAATGAAGGAACCAAAATTTGGAAGTTCAATAGTGGGTATTAATGACACTATTGAACTACTAACAACTGGCGTTGATAGTCGAGTGATAGACTCTTCAATAAGGGTCATACATAGTGTCATTGATGTCTTGTTAAAGGCCATTGATCATCTAGAAAAGCATTTTTTACCTACAAATTCAAGGGTAAACAAGAGAAGAATTAGTGAAGGACCCAAAATTGAAAGTTCAACAATGGGTATCAATGGTGATATTGAGCTACCCAGAAATGCCATTGATAACCGAGTGACAGACTTTTCAATGAGGGTCATACACAGTGCCATTGATGTCTTATTAAAGGCCATTGATCATCTAGAAAAACATTTTTAACTCCAAATCCAAGGGTAAACAAGACTTTTCACCCACAAAGTGATTTAACCCTAATTGGAGGAACATCTCGTTTTTGTCATCTTCTTTACCTAGTTTAGGTTACCATTCTTTTCTTCTTATTTTTCTTTCTAGTTTAGTTATTTAAGCTTTCTATCATTTTGTATTAGGGAATATTCTTAATTTTCATGCTCTAGATAGATTAGATATTTATATTTCATTGGTTTTGTTACTAATTTATTATTATTCTTTAGTTTCTATGTAATACATTTGATTTTCCTTTGAATACTCATTGAACTCTTAAATACTTTCAAATATATTCTTGAATCTTTTCTTTCATTGTAATTATTTTGGTGATTACATTTTATTTTCTTTAATTTCAATTATCTTTTGTTTAAGTGTGTTATGCTAGGTTAATTTCTCTTGGGTTAGAAGATTTTTAAAGGATGAATGGATTGCAATTGTGAAGTATGAATTGGATTTTAAATGGGTGTTGCGCTTTAGGCTAAGATTGAGTTAGAACTTTAATTAAATACCAAGAATTAGGAGCTATGTGTAGGATTGGCCATACTATTTGTGTTTTCTAGTTTGAATGCTAGGTATGAGCTTGTGATCTATAATTGTCCTAGTGAATACCACAAGTAGCAATAGGTTAATTGATTTTGTATGTGAAACCTAATCAACTTAGCCTAGGCTTTTGATTCTCTAAGTTATATGATCAGAACTTGTGAGATTATGACTTAAGTTAGTTATTTCCTATTACTTAATTTTGTTGCACAATTAAATCTAGAGATTGTATCCTAGGTTACTATGTAGTTAGGGGTAAGTTTATAGTCATATTAGATTTACCAATAGTTGGAGGAACAGAGTGCAAAGGTCGTACCTAAGTATATAAGCTAACATCTTAGGCATAACATAATCTATATGTTTTTAAAGATTGATTGTCCATTATGAATCTCGAAAATATCTTCTGCCCAACTTTTCATTATTGTTATTTTTATTATTATTTTACTTTATTGTTCACCAACCTTAATTTCATTTTTATAGTTTCTATTTACTTTTAAGTTTGTAAAATCAAGGATTTAATTTTATTTAGGCAACATTAGAAATAAGGATAATACTAACTAGTTCTCAGAAGGAACGATCTTGATTTACCCTATTGCATAGTTAGGCTGTTAGGTTATTATTATTTGGTAGCTTGCAATAGCCTTACCAATAGGATTTACTTTTATTTTTAATTTTATTTAGGCAACAATATAAATAGTGTTGATACTAACCAGTTCTCCAAAGGAATGATCCTGAATTACCCTATTGCATAGTTAGGTTGTTAGGTTATTATTATTTGGTAGCTTGCAATAGCCTTACAATCAACACTTGCTTTTTCAAGGACCAAACAAGATGGCTTATGTCTCTCCTCTTCAACTTCCTTATTCTTCTCTTCTTCTTTTGTATCCTTCTCCTTATACACCACCTCTATAGCTTCCTTCTCTTTCCCACACCATATACACTTGCTCCATTAGATTTTTCTAAGTAATACCAGATAAAGGACCTAGTGGTCTCTCAGAAACACTCCTCACAAGTTGCCTAACTAGGTTGCCTAAGTTCTTGATTGATGCTTTAATGTTCTAGAAGAGGGCATCCGAGGTGGTATTGTACTTAGCAAGTAACTCCTCCCTGTTAGGTTTTCTATTCTATTATTGGTTTGGTTGAAAACTAGGTGGGTGGTCTTTTCTTTGTTAACCTTAAGCTCTCCATGAAATGTTAGGCTATTTTGCCATCCTAAATTATATGTGTTATGTATGGATTGTTTTGGTGATTTCTCACACTCTCCAACTCCTAATAGCTGAAATTTATGATTACGATGGCATTGTCAAAACAAATCACATGTCATCACTAGAGCTAAGGCAGATGTCACTATCATAAGTCCTACCTTGGTTGTCAAGGACTACACCTTCACTTCCAATAGGGTTATAAAATCTATGCTGTGTGCTCCTCCACTAGGTTTAAACTTTTGTCTTACAATCCCCTACTGATATGTACTTATGGAAATATTAACAATGAGCTCTTAGAGCTACTCAGGATTCTTGAAACTTATGATTCCTTTAGCAGATGCATCAATCAATTTTTTTATTGTAAAATTTAGGCCTCTGTGAAAGATCTGCATGAGGATGCCTAAGTAAAATCATGATGGGGACTTCCTTAGCATATCCTTCCAACACTTCTAAGCTTTATATAGTTTCTCTTGCTTCCACTATTAAAAGTAAATAATCTTATTATGTAACTTAACTAAAAGAGAGGGAGGGAAATACCTGGTAAGAAACTTTCCTGCCAATTGATTCTAAGTTATGATATATCCTCATAGATTAGACGTTACCCATGATTTTTCTCTACTCCTTAAGGTGAAAGTGAATAATTTCAATTGAATAGCCTGCTCTCACACATCATTGAGTTTGAATGTGTCATAAATATTTACAAAGTTAGTGATATAGGCATTAAGATCTTCATTTAAAAGCCTATCAAACTACACATAGTTCTATAACATCTAAATCATTTATACCTTGATCTCTGCAATCTCTACCCTTAGCCTATATATGCTAGATGCAGTACCTTAAAGAAAGGGTCTCAAAATATCTCCCATGGTTAAAGGTGCTTTAAGTCCCAATTCTTTACCCATGACATCTACTTGTGAATTTAACACCTCAAACTTTTTATTTCCTTCGAATTAAGACCTTAAAATTTGTATCTCCTTCGAATTTCTTTTCTATTACTAAGTCTGTAGAGTGACTCCTAGCCATACAAAAAGACACCTAACCTAAAAAGTGTAAGAAGAAATAAAAGATCAAGATACAAAGAGTTCTTAAATAAAAGTAAAATTATAGAAAATTAAAAATAGCTAAAACTTAAGCAAACAAATTAAATAAGCTTAGTACAACAAAAAATAGAAAAACACTTAATAATGATATAGTTCCTTTACAACAGAACCAAAAACTTGATGGTGTGTAGACATATCTAAGTTTTAAATGAAAAATAAACCAAGAATCACGCTAAATAATACAACAAAAATGCAACAAGGTAAGTGTACGTATCACTATACAGTATAGCTATAGTGAGTTTAGGTGTCAAATCTATGAGGATTGCAACTATCAATGAACTTTTATCTAATTATCTAGCTTATTTAATAGGAAAGTGATAAATTAATTTAATAAAGAAAAAAAGAAAAAATTTAAAAATAAATGCCTAACAAAACACATAAGGATTAACCAAAATTATGGACCTAGGATTTAGGTAATTAGTCCCTCTATGATGCATTTGTATCCATTGTTAATCTTGATTTAACATGTTTCCTAGATTTATTGAACTGTAGGTTCCCTATGATAAATCATACCCTCTCTTGAGTTATACAATTCAATTCAGTTTAAATGCATTAATTTATTTTATGAATTAATTTGAAGTTCTCTCTATCTCAACCTACCAATCAAATGCATTAATTCGTTCTATGGAACCTATTGTTTTGACTAAGCTCACACTTAACCCTATCATCTTATGTAAGACTATCTTTAGGTCTCTATGAGAGATCAAATGTTTATAGAGTAATCTAAAGTATATATTTGACTTCTTAATCCAAACATTGGAATCAAAGCTTACGTTCACTTAACATTCAGTAACCAATGTGATTAATATCTGTAATCAAAACTAAAATACAATTTGGAAATCCAATGTTAAATCCAGCTAACAATGAATACTACATCTTATAGTTCATAAAAACCCAAATCCTATAAGAAACTTAATTCTAAAACATTGTACTAATCACAAAATCATAAAGAAGAAGGAAATCGAAAAGCTTATGGTGTATTGTCTTAAATCCATGACTCTTTGATTATCAATTTGTGAAATCCTATTCTTGATCTTTGGATGGATGCATTTAGATCCTTTATTCTCCTTCAATATTGCGTAAAAACCTTTAAAGATGGCTTAAGACTTGTGTAAGGGGTTAAATTCATAGTGTTTTTGGATATTAATTGATGTAAATTTACCATTAAAATCATTTTAATGTGTTTAATTATTTATTGAAATTGTTTATTTTGAAGGATTGAAGGTTAATTGACGATTGTTGAAGAAGAAATCAAGAAATACACAAAATGGTGCGAAATTGGAACTGTCCAGACTCAATATGGTGGTCTAAAAAGACTACCATATGCATCCCAAGACCCCTATATGAATATCCACAATTTTGGATATATACGACAGACTTTTAACTGTTGTATGTATCCAATCAAACTTTCGTATTGATCATAGACTAGAATATCTTAACAGAATTTCCATATTTGTAGTTGCGGCGTGTGTTTACTCCATTTTATTAACTTAGGACATTAAGTAAACATGTTTAGGAGCTATATAAAGGAGACTAAACACAAAAACATGTACATATTTGAGAACAATCAGATATGAAACTTAGAGAAATAAGCTCTTTCTTCTTTCTTAATTTTTATTAGATGTTTTAAGCTTCAAACACTTGTAATTTGAGTTTTAGACTAGTTTTTGAGTTGTTGTTTATTGGAGATTGAAGCTAAGACGTATTCTTGAGTTTATAAACCATCATAGAGGTTCATTAACTCAAATTATCACTTTATTTCCTCTGTTTTTTAGATTAATCTAGTTCATATTCTTACACTTATATTCTTTGAATGTTCTTTGATTTTTTTACTAGTTTTACAGATTTTGAAGTTATGTTAATGCCCAGATCATATTAATAGTTCAAGACTTTTCCAGGAGCTTTCTAAGACTATTTTGTAACTTCTAAACTACTTATTTTAGCTTATATTTGTAGATCTATCAAAGTATATGGCTTAAGATGCATGTTTTGTATGCTTTGATGATCATATGTGACTAAATCCATTTCCCAATTTAGGATTGGTGTTTTAATGTTTTAGGAGAGCTTAAATACATGTAATAAGGTCTTATTTTATTTATTAAAGTTCTTAAAGTTCTAATTTTATCCTAATCACCTAAGATTATAGTGAAAGACAATCTAGGATCCAAGAACTCTACTTAAGTTGTTGGAAAAATCAATAAACAACACAAATTAATCAATGAATGATCAAACTTTGATTATTTGTGAGAGTTAGAGATCCAAAACTACAAATCCAAAAATCGCCTTCTTGAAATCAAAGCCCATTGACTAGATTTAAAGCATAACCAAACTTTAAATTAAGTTTAATAGAGAAATGGCATAAGTCTTAACCATAGCTGTGTCTTGAATTCGTGAAGGAACTCTAATCCAACCTTTTAAAATTGTTTAAAGCTCGATTAATTCATTAATCACCTTATCCTTAGCTGGATTCCACAAGTTAATAATTTTTAGTAATTTATAAATCATTCTATAATTCAAAATTACAAGGTTTGTAGCAAAATTAGGATAGTTTAGTATTTTCTTCTTTTTAATTAATTAAGTTGGAATTTCCTAGGTAATTGTAATCAAATAAATCTAGTACTTAACTAAAAACATCAATTTTCCCGTGTGTTCGACACTCGGATTCTTAAAAATATTTTATTATATTACTTGTTCGATAGGTACACTTGCCTTTCGTCACATTGGTTTTCGCTTAAATTCATTTTGGTTTTCAAAGTAAAATCAGTTTAAAAGAACTTTCATTTTTATAATCATTCAACTAATGAACAATAAGTTTTTGGCGTTGTTTCTGGGGAAATTTTATTTTTGGTTAATATTAGAAAATTTTGTGTCAATTATTCTATGGTGTAAATATTGTAAATATCATGTCTAGTTGTTTGTTTTTCTTTGTTTTCCTTTTTGTTTTTATTTGCTTCTTATTTCTTTGAGATTGATTCTTAGCCTATACTTATCTTGAATATATGTTTAGTAATAATCAATTTAATGTAGAAATGGAATGCCATGAGCATTTAGTTCTTCATCCTCATAAAAAACCAACATTATTGTAATTAATTATGCAAACTAAGAGTAGTCCTAAGTCTAGCATTTTTAGATCTAGGATAGACTCGGATGATTTAAAAATTTCATATATTCTCATTTCCATGATTAGGTCTTCTCAATTTAGTGATTCATCCTTGGATAATCCATTTGATCATTTAAGAAATTTCTTCGACATATGTGATCTTTATAAACATTCTGGTGTTTCAGATGATACACTTAAACTCAAATTATTTCCTTTTTCTCTGAAAGATAGAGCTCGCACATGGTTGAACACTTTTCAACCTAATTCCTTCATAACTTGGGATGATCTTGCCAATCTCTTTTTAGCTAAGTTCTTTCCCCCAATTAAGATAGCTTAATTGAAAATTTTGATTTCATCTTTTGAGCAATATGAGGGAGAGAATTTTCATGAGTCTTGGGATCGATTTAGAGAGCTGCTTGCTAAATGTCTAATGCATAACTTTAGTATTTGTGAGCAAGAGAATATCTTCTACTTATGACTCATACCATCCGCTCCAAGTCTCATAGATGATGCTGCTGAAGGTACTTTGATGAGCAAAACCCCAAGTGAAGTATACAAATTAACTGAGGATATGGCATCCAATGGCTTTCAATATTATTTTAAGCCTTATTATAAGAAATCATTTAAAGCTAATGCTGTTAATGAAACCTCAACTTTACAAGCTCAATTGGTAGAACTAAGTAAGCAATTGGAAGGTTTACAAGCTCAAGTTGGTAGTGATTTATTCCAAGGTCCTATAACTTGTGATATTTTTGGTAGTTCCTTTCATGCTTCTACAGATTGTCAAGTAACACCTTCTTATGCCTTTAATCTTAGTCAAGATCATTCTTCTTATACTAGGCAATGAGTAGAGCTTACAAACTTTCTAAGGAGAGCTACCCCACTTTTAAATGCATTTCTCATCAATACTACCAAAATTCCCATGCTAATCCTCAATTTAAATTCCTTTCTAATCCAACTGGTTAAGAAAAGTCTAATCTTGAAGATACGATGATGAAATACATCCAAAGCAATGATTCTAGGATGAAAAGTCATGAAAATTCAATTAGACATTTAGAGACTCTAATAGGTCAGATTGCACAAATTTTAGGTGAGTGGTTACCTCAACCTTTACCTTCTATGTCTAAACCTACCCTTCAAGAGGAACTTATGGCCATCATTATACAAAATAGTCATGAAATTGGGGATGTAAGTGAAGAAAATAATGAAAGTGAAGTGATGGAAGGGAGCCAAAGTTAAAGAAGTTAATAATGAAAAAGATTTACCTAGGTTATTTGCTAATTCCAATGTTCAACGTAGGATTCCATATCCACATGAATTAGATGTTCAATCTAGACGATTTAGTCAATTGTTTCAGAAATTGAGCATACCCTTGTTTAGTTTATCTCAACTAGATAGGCATTGAACTAAAAATCAATCCATAGTCAATGCGTTGGGGAGTTCTTATCCTAACTTAAGAAATTGCTTATGGAAATAGTTACTCCTATTAATCCAACTCTATGTAGTGAACATGAGCCAACTGAGTTAGAAGTTAGTGTTATGGATAGTGATGATGATTTTTCAATTCCTTTTGGAAATCATACTGTGAAGTTTGTGGATTGTAATGAAAGTGTTGCAATTGAAAGTGTTGAAAGTGAAAATGTAGATGTAGGAAGTGATGAAAGTGTTTATGCCTTCATGTTGAATGATCAAATGGATGATACATTTGTTCATTTCATTGGTGTTAAGGATGCTTTTCAAGCTCATGACAAGGTTTTTAACTGTGATGTTTATGATGAATTTTTCAAACAAAATGAGGTTGAATTTAAGAAAACAATGGAGTTTATCGATTTCATTGGTGTTCATGATTTTAATTTAAGGTCAAACATGGTAATTCAAGACTTTTTGCTATGGTATTTTCAAAATCAAGATGGTGTTCCATTAAGGACCAATTTCAAACTGTTACCATTCTTTCAAATGCCCTAGAAACCCTTCAAAATGGAGCCCATTTGTCTTGTACAGTGAATGAGTTGAAGCTTATGGCTTCTGGACTAAGGAAGAGACGTAAAATTTTTTAACTTTAAGGTCTAGCTAAAAGAACTTAAAGAAGTACTTGTTGGGAGGCAACCTAACCTTAATTTTAGCTTCTTTGATATTAATTTGATGTGTTTTAATTTAAGTTAGAGTGTTGAAGCCTTTTATGTGTGTTTGAATTAAGTTAAGCATGTTTTCTTTACTCTTTTAATTGCTTTTGGTGTGTTTAATTTGATTTTAGAGTTTTTTTAATTTTTCTTTTAAGACAATTTGATGAACAATCTATTGGATTTTGTTAAAACAAAGTTAGGGAAGAAGTTGGGATCAATTTGGAGCTAATTTAAAGTTAAATCATTGGAAATATTAAGTCAATAGACTCAATATGGTGGCCTGTTTGACCCCCGTATTGAGCTGTTGATCCTCGTATTAAAGCGCTGGTAAAGACTCGATACAGTGATCCATATATGGCGGTATTACACCACCGTATTCAACCTTAAACCATCATATTCAATTGGGAACAGCTATAAAAATGCAGAAACCCTCTCTTGTTTTCTCTCAACCATCGTTTATCCGGTTTCTCCTTTAAATCCGATTTCCTTGCTTTTTTCTTCACCAAATTGAGTGGTTTTAGTGTCTTTTTTTTTTGTTTGAAAAGTTCATTATTTATCTGATTTTACCACTCATTCACTCAAAATCTACAAGAAATCGCATAAAAATCTAGAAAACCTCTTCAGTTCACTATTTAGACCAGGTTTGAATATTCTTCAATTTTCTTGTGCTTTTAGCTTCCTTTCAATTAGATATTGGTATCATTGTGTTCTAAATTGAATAAGTTTTCCACTGATACCCATATTGTAGCCTAAATCGATTGTTAAATTTTTGAGAATTTTTTGAAAAATAGAAAATATTTTTGGAATTTTTTCAAAAATATTTTTCAGTTGATATGGGACCATGAACTGCTTTTTGTTAAAATCTAAGAAAACAGCATGCTTCTATTTCTACCCATTTTATGACACCGGAGAATGCTGCTTGGTTCAATTCACATTAAACCAATAAATTTATCTATGAACGACTGATTCATTCGAAGTTTGAGGCACAATTTGATTTTTTGAGTGCTTTCCATGTATTGGGCTGGGAGCCAGTTGTTACTTTTGTGGGGGTTTGCTATCTCAATTTAGCTCTCGAGTTTTATATGAACATTGAGGAGAAAGGCGTAACAAATACGATCAAAATCCACAGTATGGTGCGAGGTACTCCGATTCATCTGACTTGTGCTTTTCTTTCTGCATTTTTTAAGATGGCAGATGAGGGAGATGTTTATGTGAGGGCACATGGCGATTCGGTTAGTTCAGATATGGGCTTTTCTTTTGTGACTATTACTGCTACCCTATGATTGTTTAAAAAATCAGATTGTTCTTTTACTACTGCCAGTTTAAGAGTAAGGGAGCATCTGATGGTCACTATACTTAGTTCTAATATAGTACCGAGGTCTAGTAGTTTGAACAAGGTTAGGTTGAGCGATGGCTATATTTTGTATAAGATGCTTTATAGATTGGGGAGTGTCGCGGGACTACCTCTTGTTGGGTTTCTTGTCACTTCTATGAGGGAGGTGGTGAGGATGCAAAAACCAAGTAATACCTTTTTATTTTCCATGCTTACTGAGTTGGATTCTTCGGGAGGCAGGAGATCATGTTACTTTTATGCCATTGGTAGATAAGGTTGCTCGTAACAAGATTACCATCGGCACTATGAAGCTTTGGGGATTTTCTCGTAGAGGCGAAGTGTGGAGACGTATGCAAGAGGATGAGCAACTTGAGGAGTCATTAGCTCCTGATGATCTAGAGGCACCTATAGAGACGATGGGTACAGCTTCCTCTGAGCAAACACAGAGCTTTCACCCACCTCTCTGCCATTCACCTGCTACCACTTTCTTTCCACCACCACCACCATCTGATGATACTCAGGTTACTATGATGCAATACCTGATTAACATGGAGACTCGCATCTATTCTACGATATCTAATTTATGTGAGGTGGTAGATGCACGTTTTGATTATCTACAGGAGCAGGTGGATGCTATGACTGCTCATTTCCAAAGCCTTGAGGATTATCAGCATGCTCAAGATTGGGATAGTCCTAAGTTTTAGTTGTCTTTATTGATTATTCGATTATATTTCCTTAGGTTCTTTGCTTTTGTTTGTTTGTTGTCATTGTGTTGTTCTTTCCATTTCATAGTATAGGTTGTTTTCTTTTACTTTATCGAATCTGATGACTATATTTTAGCTCTATTTTGGACTACTTGATTGCAAGTTGATCACATATATATAAAAGTGGATATTTCTTTTTTTTATTCTATGTTTAATCTTTTTATTGCTTTCAGTTCCTACAAATACATTAACCGGATCATTACGAGCATATCAAATGGGTGTATTTCTTTCCTTCTTCTCCTACTTTAGTCATTTTATTTCATTTTATAAACATTAAGGACAATTTTTAACTTAAGTGTGGGGGAGGGAATTCATAATTCTTACATTTTAGGAACTTGATACACTTTAGTTTGTGAATTTTGACTTCATTGCAGTTGAGTATTGTCTTATTTAAAAGTGATTTCATTTATCATCAATTTCATCATAGGCTATAATTGTGGAAATTTTTTCAATTTTGCTACTTATTATTGTCTTTGTTTTCTTCGGAATTCAATTATTTTGAAAATTTGAAATTTTATATGATTGATTTGACATATTAATGACTAAATGCTTTTAACTCATTTCATAATTTAGATAATAGATACCTAATACTCAAAAAGATATTCCACTTAGAAAATGCAATGTGCTAAGTAATTTTACAACTAATTTGATGACATTTTCATCGTTCAAAGAAAAAATGAAAAAGAACCGGAATTAACCCCAAAAAGAAAAATAAATAAATAAATAAATACATAAAATTACTTGATTAGTCAGATAAGTAAGCAGAATCCACTCCTCTAATTTCTAATCTTATGTATGTATAAAAAAAGATAAAGAAAAAATAATAAATACATATATAAGGTTTGAAATCATAAGTGAGACTAATAGTCGGTTGAGTTACTATGACACAATTGAGTAATCGGGGGTTATTTACAATAAAATGTTTACCTTCATGTAAAAAGACTGAACTGGCTTCTCAACTAGACTACTTCCAAATTTAATTAATTTATTTATACTTTAAATTTCCAAAGGATGTGAAAGTGTTTAAAAGATGATTCATTAAACTCAATATATGGCCTTTTACATGTGAAATTGATTTTTATGATATAGCTTAAAGCTTGAAAAGGCATGAAATTTGTTAAATGTATTTGGAATTTGATAAGATTGACATTTATTAAATTTTCATATGCTTTTTAATGTCATTTCAATCTTATTTTGATGTTTAAATATTTAATTTGTGTTATATTTTCTTTAATGACAAATTTTTTTAGCTCAAATTTTGGTTCAAAATATGATGAATTTAAGGAAATAGGAGCAAAAGCCAAAGATGCTTTTAATTTAAAAAAAGAAAAAATTACATAGTGTTTTAAGCTCACCGTTTTAATTAAAACAGTGAGCATAGAAGACACACATCCGAACAACATGAGATGAGGGATTTAAATTGAATTATACGGCAATCCCTAGAGGGGGGGAGACATGTGAGTGGGTTTGAGAAGTTTGGAGGGAGAGTAGCTATTGTCTTAGACGTTTGGACAGGTCTTAGCTGTTGGTGTCTTGCGGCTGCAGCTGCTGGCAGACGTGTGGCTGGAAGTGGACAGGCGAGGCAAGTGGAGACTTGGGCGTAAGGCGTGTGCTGCGTCTTGGTGGAGGCAACTGAAGCTGGGAGACGCACTGCATGGACCAGGACACACATAAGAGATAGCTGCTACACAGGGACGCACATTCGAAAGACACCAGAGGAGACTTAGTTCCATAGACTTTTGTTTGTTCTGTGGATTTGCTTTGTTATTCTTTTAATTTTTTATTTCCTTTACTTCTTTAGATAACCGCATATTGCTTATTTAGTTTGTTTGTTCTTATGTTTTAATTTTCTTATCCAAGTTTTAAACCTTATTTACTTTCAAATATGAATTATAATTCCATATTTATTTTTCATTAATTATTAAGGTTTTATTTTATATAGTTTCAATTATTTATTTAATATTTGGTTCATCTATGTTTAGTAATTAATTTTTATACATGTTCTTAGGTTTTAATTCATTTAAAATTTATTTTGCTTTTAATTTTAATTCTGAAATTTTTATTTAAGCGTTTAGTTTAAGTTTTGTTTAATTAGATTTTAGTTAATTAAAAAATAGTTTAAGTTATGTGCGTTTACATTAATTTAAAATCCAATTTGTGTTTTGTCTTTATTATTTTATTTTCTTTTTAGTTTTTATTTTCTTTTAATTAATTATGTTTAGTGTTTATTTAATTTTTATTTTTCTTAATTTAATTATGTTTAACTAGTTTAATTTTGGGTTAGAGGATATTAATGGGATTTTAGTTTAATAATTGTGAGAATTGATTAAATATTGCGATTTAGGTAAAGGTTGAATTATAATTCCACATAAATTACATGAATTAAAGATTAATTCCTAAGATTGGTCATCTTAGATTAATTTCTAATTCTATTGTTAGGAATAAACTTGTGATACGCAATAGTCCTAGTGATTTCCATATGTAACAATAGACTAATTGAATTTGTCAGTGAACTTAATCAACTTAGCCTAGAATTCTACTTCTTTAGGTTAGACAATCCGAACTTGTGAGATTGTGCTTTAGGCTAGTTGTTCTCTAGTTGTTAATGCTATTACGACGTTAAATCTAGAGAGCTTATTTTAAGTTGCCTCGTGATTAGGGATAGGTTTTCTATCGTATATGATTTATTTAAAAATGGCAGAATTAAGGGTTTGAGAGCCTATTTGAACCTATAGGCTAGCATCTTACATCAATCGCAAGTTATCTATTTCGAAAATCGATTATAAGTCTATAATTCCTAATATATCTTCCCCTCAGCTTTCATATTTCTTGTTTGTTGCTCTTTGTTTCGTCAATTATCTTTGGTATTTAGTTTTGATGTCTTTGCTTCTAAAGGTTTTATTATTTTTTTTTTGGCAACATTTGTGGAATTTTTTTTGCAGAAGGATTTAATGCATTTTGACAATAAGTTACTAAATTTAAATTTTCACCAAAAATAAATGAAAGATGTTCAATTAAAACTAATTTTGCTAATTCTTCACGATTTTTATTATCACTATATTGAAATAAAGAAGTAGGATTAGGAGACACATACTTGGTTATTTGTATTTGAGATTTTGAAATACCTGCCTCAATGGGATGTTTGGTGTTCAAATGGTTGTGGAGAGTTCCATATCCTCCTCCACTCTTCCATTTGAATCCCTACCCACAATAGTTGGAGATCGCATTGAATTTTTTTTCTTCTCCTATTGCAACCTTTTGTGTGATGCTTCTCGAATATATCTGATTTAATCAGAGGTTTTCATGCTTTTAGTGTAGGATTGGATTGTTGAATTTCTTGTATATTGTCATGTTCTTCATTGTCAGCAAACTCCATATCAATAGGTGAAAATATGTATCATTGATGCCGAACGAAAAATTTGATTCATATGAACCTTGTTCCTCCACTTGTTTTTCCTTACCTGTTATTCTTAAGGAAGACATTTTTGTAGTAATAGAATTAACAATAATAATAAAAAATAATAGATATAGTAATAATAATAACAAAAACAAAATTAATTAAACAATTGTGAATTGTAGATGGAATATGTTACTTGAGAGAGAGAGAGAGGTTGTAGTTATTGTGAAAAATAACCTTTCTCTCTCTCTTTTAAGTAACATATTCCATCTGCAATTCACAATTGTTTTATTTTTTAAAATAATACATTTTTTATCAAACAAAATTTCACACAAAGTTACATATATTTTTTAAAATAATTTAAATATAAAGTTAAATTTTGTTTAATTTTTTAAATATATTTTAATTAATTTTTAATTAATTGATTGGCGGTTTATAACTGCGAATAAAGTATCGATTTAACAGCTGGTTCACCATTTTAAATTAGTCTAACCATAATCAAAACTATTAGTAATAGTTCCAGTTATGGTTTAGGGCTATTAACCACGGTTTATGAATTATAACCATCGGTTATTAAACCGGTGGTTAGCTGATTAGAAACCTAATCGGGGTCAGGGCTATTATTACGCCAAAATAAACTTTAAAATTCTCACTTAATTAACCTAAAGTGATTAAAAGGGCTCCCAAATAAATTCAATGATTAATGCACATAACTTCATATAAATATACTAAAACTACTTAAATAATCGAAATTCTTCTCAATTCACTTCTACTTTCTTTTGATACCTCATAAAATGGTCAGTAGGATTTGTAGTGCCATTATAGTAATCCAAATGAAGCATCTTGAATTTTGTTGAAGCAGCTTAATTATGATCTCAATTGGAAAGAGTTATTTATTACTGAACAACCCTTATCCCACAAGACTCTAGAAGGGTTGGTTATATCTCTACATCCTTCTTTTAATGAATCTATCACAAAAAATTTTGTCTTGCACTTTTGATCATTTTGGTTTGACAATGTTGTTAGCCTACTAGCTGGTTTGGATGTTCCTTGCTAACTTTGGCACATGTTAGTTAGTCCTTTAATTTGTTCTAACAAACTTAAAATTATTGAACAGATTAGTCTTTCTATTGTGTTATCTTGTTCATTTTCTATAAATGAGATTCTTGTTCATATTGAACTTTCCAATGTTGGATTTTAAGGAACCCTTATACTTTCGTGTCAACGATTGCTGTCAATGATAGTTGTCCAGGTTCTATAGTATTGTTGTAATATTATCAATAACAATTGTCCTAATTCTATAGTATCACTATAATATTCTTTGTAATTATATACTATCTTTAGATTAGAATATTTTATGGTAATTAGGGGATATTATTTGATGTACCTATAGTTGTGGGATTTGATCAATTGTACATATTATATATATTGAAGGTGGTCCCATAATTTTGGACATTCAAAGCTTTATAAGAAATCTTGTCTTGTGTTCTTTAGTTTTGTTATGGCATTAGAGCCCTTTTTCATTCATCGTGAATCTCTTCTTTTATAAGTCTTAATCTTTTTTGGTTAGTTCTTAGAAAGCGGTGATTGTTTCTTTATTTAAAATTTGTGGAATATTTTTCTTATCATTTTCTTTTAGGATTTCATTCATGAACAAGACTGAGATAACTTGTTTCAAGTTTTCGGGCAAGAATTACATTGCTTGGGAATTTTAATTTCAAATTTTTTTCAAAGGGAAGGAATTATGAGGGCACATTGATGGCATCAATACTAAGCTCACTGATCCAATTAAGGTAACTGAGTGGGAAGCTGAAGATGATAAAGTTAAGAGCTAGATAGTGTAGACTATGGAACTTGCTATTGCTATCAATCTAAGACCTTACAAGATAGCTAAAGGTATGTTGGATTATCTCAAGAAAGTTTATGATTAGTAAAACTTAGCTAGGCATTTTCAATTAGAGTATTATATTTCTAATTATACCTAAGAGAATTGATCTATTTAGGAGTATTATACTAGTTTTTATTACATTATGGACTGAATATACATAAATTGCGTATGCTTTTTTTTTCTTCTATAACCTCTTTAGAAGATGTTCAGGCTCTTCACTAGACAAGTCAGAGGGATAAATTCTTGATGAAACTATTACATGAATTCCATTGACAACTAGCATCTTGTAGAATGTTATGCTTTAACAGTTTG
>JAOXYD010239903.1:0-17198 GCA_028565735.1 Pinacopodium congolense | reverse complement strand
AGAAAGTGCACCCAAAAGTAGCAACATTTCTTTTAAAGTAACAAAGAGGGATGAAAGGGAGAATGAACAATCATCTTATGGAAGCAAAGAAGAAGAATATGTCTCTCTCATCAACAAGGAGCTAAGAAAAATTATTCGAAGGAAAACTCCAACTCGAAAAGGTAACTTATTTTTAAAACTTATAATATAGCATGTTTTGAGTGTGGTGAAAAAGGACATTTTAGGTTGGATTGTCCACACATACAAGAAAGCAAAAAAGAAGAAAAGAAAGAAAGGAAAGATAATTATAGTTTCAAGAACAAGGTTCTTAAAGTAGGATGGGATGAGTCTAGTGGATCCGAAGAATAAGAAATAGAAAATATGTGCTTCATGGCTCACGATGAGGTAAGTACTCCTAACTCAAATGATGAAGTTGAAGTTGAATACACCTATGAGGAATTGTTTAAGTTTGTATGAGATCTAGCTAACTAAAAAAAGGTACTTCATGATAAAAACTTAGAATTCATGGAAAATAATATATGAGTACAAATTAGAAATTGATAACCTTAGGAAAGATCTAGATTCGACGTCTAAGGATAATAATGAATTGTTGAATGAAATTTGACTTTAAAGAAATAAGTAGAATCGCTTAAAGAAACTATGTTACGTGTGCAAAAGACAAGAAATGATAAGAATGGCTTGGGCTATAGTAATGAAGCGTTGTCTAGTAAAACCACTTTTGTAAATGAAAACAATTTAGAAGACGAATGTCCTAAAGTTACAAAAAATTCATCAACAACTCAACATAGGCATCACACATTCATGTATACATCAAAACCTAAGAAATATTTTCAATATTGACCCAACAACTCTAAAACATTCACTCAACCTAAGCAAAGATTTCAAAAATTCTATTATGATTATATAATAAGGAATGCATATAGATCCTTCACTCCGTTATTTTTCACTTACTGTGAAAGGTATAGACATATTCGATATTTTTATTATGATTGTTTAAATATAAATGTAGGTTTCTTTTGGCCATAAAAGCCATACCTCTCTGATTATTAAGAGACATAATTAACAACATTGTAGGTATATCCATTTCTTCTATATTCTCTCATTATGACTGTATGTTTAAATTTGAATCCTCCCACTCCTTAGTAAAGAGAATCCAAACCATTTTTGAGTTAGAAAGTGAAGAGGGAATCACTGAAAAAACAAAGGATGTTAGGAACTTGAGTGCAATACAAAAATTTCATCACCTCTTTATCAAATACAACTTCCTATCTACTAGTGGTCATTACAATGACCTAGGCTATGATGACCTCTTATTTTTATCTACTCTTATGCTTGGTGAGGGAATCCATTTAGGAGACTTCATCTTGGACAATATGATTCATTTTGTTCATGGCAAGAAGAGAAGCCAACATATCCCTTATACCTTGTTTCTTAGCCATATCTTCTACCATCTTCACATTCCTCCCTTGGAAGATGACTTTGAGAATTCCTAAGGCACATGGGCTTTCAAACTGTTGGTGGTCACATGACTCGACCTCATCAGCAATAGCGTTTAGTTCCTCCTACTGATGCTAATATATTAGCTCCGTTGACTCAGCCTAGCTCTAAGTCCCTTGATGATGATGCCACTACTACTACACTATCCTCTTCAGCTCCGATAGCCACTTTTTATAATGTTGAGGATGCCATCACTATGCTTCATCACAAGATGAACCATTTAACGGGATGATTCGATGAGCACAACGCCTTATTATACAGGCACAGTGCTCTACTTCGAGAGCACAATTCCTTATTACGGGAGATTCTATACCACAACTCCTTACTATGGGAAATTCTATCTATATTGCCTCTTATGCCACCTTCATACATTTAATATTTTATTTCTTATTTTTTTTATTTATGCTATATTGATTGTATGACATTTTATCACCTATGATATTGACTTTTCTTTATCATGTCTCCTTGCCTTTGTCTGTGCACTGCTTTCTTTGGAACTTGGTTTTGTGATTATACCCTTTTAATGATTCCAAAATGGCACCGAAGGATATGATAAAAACAAATTAATATATGTTTGAAAAATGTTGATTAATTAAGGGGGAGCTAAAAATTGAGGGGGATCTACTTATTTGTTATGGTGTTTTCATATAATTCTAAATGGTTAATAATTGTTATTCCATGACTGATTATTTGTTATGGTGTTTTACTGATCATTTTGTTTATCATATTGCCAAGTTTTTTCATCACCAAAAAGGGGGAGACTGTTTAACCAAGGGTGATTCCACCTTCTTTTGGTAATGACAAAACAATTTTTGTTACTAATGTACATGTTTTTAAGTATGTTTGAAAGATAGATTAAATTGATTCATCAAAGTGTCTTGAAGAAGAAATTGAAGAAAAAGTTTAGGACAAGTTTTTATTTTGGCTTATTTAGTGAAAAATGTACTTAATTTGATTCTAGTATTATGAAGAGGCACTATTTAATTGTTCCTACATACACATTCTTAGAATATGCATATAGGTCCATAATAAAGAGATATTATATGTTTTTAATATGATTACATGAAAGTAAACCCCTTCATACATGATTAAATTGGTTAGAAAAATATAAGATAATAAAGAAAAGTTAAGAACTATTTAGACATGTCTGTATGTTGAAAATTCAGTTCATTGTATAGAAATGGTTCTGTATTTATTTTTTTGGGTATAGTCTTGAGATGGTCAACTGAATAGTTGACAAGAGCTTATCTGTCGATCAAATGAATGGATTGGTAATTGAACATAGTGGTAAAGACCTATCGATCAATCAAGTCATGAGATCGGTCGACAGAATGTTCTGAAGTTTCCAGACTACACAGAGGATTGTAACGTTATACAACAATTAAATTCATGCATGTGCTTTGTCCATTGAACAACGATAACTACATAGAGGATTGTGACATTATACAACGATTAAATTCATTTATATGTTTTGCTCATTAGACAAACGGTAACATTAGCGTTATCCAACAGATTTATCATAATCTATTAGTATAAATAGGGTATTTTTTTTATGTTTATGACAAGGGAGAGGAATACAGAAAGTTTAGTGTTGAAATACTATTTTTATTCTTACCGAGCTCTTATTTTCAAAGGTTGATTGCTTTTATGTATTTTGTCGTGTGTTTATTTTTAAGTGAGGCGATCAAATATTTCTTATGCATTCATTCGTAGCCTCTTGTGATTATCAAGTGAATTTGAGTGAAGTATTTTTTAACTATATCAAGTGGTTATGAGGTTATTCTTGAGCCTAGGAAAATAAATGAGTGAAAGTTTTCCTTTAGCCTGTGAAAAAGGATTGCATCTATGACATTGAAATTTTCAAGTTATTATAAGAACGAAAGCTAAACTATGGAGTTTCAGACTGAATTAGGAGCAAGTGGATAGCTCTGAACCAAGATAAATCACGGTGTATACTCTTCTCTCTCTTTACCTTAATTTTGCATTTATATTATCTAATTACTTGTTTTAGATAAATCCGTTTAAGCTTCTGCATTTCTATTAAAGAATTTTAATAAACTAATTCACCCCCCACTTAGTGGCATATCCCCAACACTAAAATATTAGGAAATCTTTGGCCAAACAGAATTTGAGCCAACAATCAAAAGGGAAACAAATAGGGATAACTACAAGTCCTAGTTTGAATCTTGATTTCCCCTAATTTTAATTTGTGGTTTTAAATTTGGTTACATTGCGTTGTTTTTATCTTTAGTTTGTTTTTGTTTTTCTTATATTTTTATATTTGTTTAAATCAATTTCTTAAACAAAGTGTAAGAGAAATTGATAGGGTGTCTAGATACAATATTTGTGAGATTGATATATGCTTTTTACTACAAGTTAAAACCCATATACTTGTGGTTTTGAGCGTAAAACTGAGTTCGGTTTTGCAATTAACAATTAACCTATTTTGTCTCACTACTATCCATTAAGAAGAACTATACAATCACATGACCCTCTTTACAACAAAATTCTCATCCATATTGTACTGCTTTTAATGATTTAGACGAAGTAGTCTACAAGCTATTCATTTTTTGGCTAATGCTGACATATGAGATTGTAAATCAATCACCAAATCCATGGAAATAACACCCTTCTACTCCTTAAGAGATTGTTGCCTACTCCTTTCTGTACTCCACAAGCAATAGTTATTTTCCATCTGTTCTAATAAGTCATGAGAGATCATCTTTCACATCAGAGATCCCCTAGTGGCCGCATCTATAGTACCTTGTGTTTGTGTGATGACTCTGTTATAAAAAATTTACAGTAGAAATTCCCTTGGTAGATTATGGAGGGTAACTTGTTAGGGGTGAATTTTATATTGTTTTAGATGTTAATTGTTGTATATTTGCCCCTATTTCAGTGCTTAATTCTTTAATTAAAGTTTAGAAATGTTTAATTTATAGATTGATGTGAATAATTGAAGAAATGTGTAGAAAGGAAGTAAAATCATCCAAGTCTGGACCATCAACGGTGACTTAGCAACCCACCGTTAATGGATCCATAGACCATCATTGAAGGAGTCAAAAATAAACTACTAACGACGAACTACTCATCATTCAACGACGCCCTTGTAATTTGCTGCAGACCATCGTTAAAGGACGATAGACACAATTTTTGACTCAATTCTTCAACATTTGCAGTTGTCTTCTTGCTCCACTTACAGCTGCACCTTCCTTATGTAAAGGGACATCTTCTAGATGTCTAAGTAATCAGATTTATGAGTTAACCACCTTTGTTTTAGTAGTTTTTCATATCAAAGTAGTTTTAGGTTGTTTTTAGTTTCAATATTTTATAATTAAGTTTGCAGGTTATTTATGTAGTTCCAAAAGCTGTAATCATGTGGATTAGATTTAATTAATCATCTCATATCAATCTTTGATGATTTCTAACATTTAATCTAATGTATTATGGTTTTATTTTATTAATTTATCAAAGTTTATGTTAGTCAGATTATTTATCTTGTTAGCTTTCATTAATTTATGTTTTTAATTTTAATGTTCAGATTAGCTGAGTTGTTAAATATGTTTATAGATGATTTATTATAGTTATTGATTGTTAAAGCATGATTAGTGAGTTAATCTTTTTTTATTGAATGCTTAATGCTTGCTTTGAACTGATCATTTATGATATTTCCCTCAGATAATCTAGGATCCTACAATCTCTACATAGGTTATTAGAAAAATCAATAAACAACGTGGTTTAAATCAGTGAAATAACCAATGACTCGGTTAATCATAAGGTTGCTTGTATGGAATTATGGAAATTTAGGATTAGACTTCCTAAGCTTTAAGCCTATTACCTAAGTCCTTAGCATAACCAAACTTCAAGATAGACTAATAGAGATAAGCCAGCGTCTTAACTATATCAATGTCTTAATTTAAAGAAGATAACCTTGATTAAGCATCACTGATCCATCAAATAAATCATCAACCACCAAAGCTTAACTGAATAATTTAGGAAAAGCAATATGAACTCTTTTACATTTGATTGGAAGTTTTCTAGGATTTCTAGGTTAGTTTTTGTAATTTTATTGCTTAATCTATAGATTGAGAGTTCTCTTGATAATTGTAATCTAATTGACCTAGTACTTACAATCACATACAAACTTCCTTCTGGGATTGATACTCTAAGTCTTAAAAACACTTCACTATATTACTTCTTGTGACAGGTGCACTTGCCAAAGAGTTGGTCTTAAATTAATTGTGAATTTGTGTGTTAAAAGTTAGATTAATTTGAACTAATTTTGTATGTAAGGCCGATCACAATCATTCATTATACTTGAATGGCCATAATAAAACATTGTAATATTTAACCTTCACAATAACTCCATTCTAAAACTTGTTAACCACCCTTATCAATTATTTCTAAACGTAGAGTAAGCATAAAAAATACCCATGTATATTTTATTATCCATATCTCTATTTATCCTTTTTGACAAAAACTAATGATTAGAGAAAAAGATACACCAATTGAAATGACTAAAAACTAATTTAAGAAGAAGAGTGGAAGGTAGTCAAATGACAAAGGGGAGGAGTGTGGTTGTTTAATGGTAAAAGATGATGAAGGTTAGTAAAAAAGGAGATTATAACTACCAAGGAAAGGAGAAGAGCATATTTTTCCAAGAAATAGAAGGGGGAAGGTAATTAGGTTTTTATCATTGTTGTCTTTTAAGATGGGCTAGGTCAGAGTTTTCTAAGCCTAATTTCAAATTCATAGTCTAAGGATGTTATAATCTTTATGTCATTTTTAAACACCTCCAATCAAATCTCATTTTTATATAGAAGATAAGGAAAAGTCTTAGCCTTCACCTGTAATGCCATGATTATTATTTTGTGACATTTTAGTTAGGGACTCAAGAACGTATTGAGACTTCATTGAGAAAAAGTTCACAAATACTTATATTTTTTATAGGGTGTTGTATGTGTTGAACTAAGGAAGGTTTTAGTCATATGTTTTAATCATGGGAAAATATTTGTATTACTAATGTGTTAGTTTTAATGTGGTCAAAAGACAGGTTTGTATAAATTGTGCGAGGACATGTGTTAGAGCTTAAGGTATAAAAGCATTTATGAATAAATTGAATATTGGAGCAAGGATTGAAATGTTGAAAGGAATATCAAGATAAGGTGAAGAGGTTTGAATAGGTTTAGGAATATGTTTTATTATGTAAGTGTTCTTGATCTTAATCAATCCTTGAAAAGGGCTCACTTTTACATGTCATATTTGGGTGAATATTTCACATAGTTTATTATAAAAGTTTTAGTGGTTATTTGAATTTTATTATAACATTGACATATTAAGAATTGATTTAAAATATCATATTAGCATAAAGTTGCATAATCAAGTGGAAAATATGTGAATTGATGTAAAGAAGTCCTTTTAATGCATCAGAGTTAATTTGGAAACTTATTTTAAATTGTGTGAGTTTTCTTGAATTGGTTTGAGTCAAGTTTGAGTGTCAAAAAAATGCTTTTAAGATGATTGAGTAATTTTAGGAAAGCTTTCGAAAATGTCTAAAATTAAATGTTTTATAGTCAAGGTTAATTTTCTTTTTTATCTTAATTTTCAAATCTTGGAATTCAAATTAACTTAGGGAATGATTTATAATTTGTTTGGATAGAATTGGAATTAAAATAAATTAACTAGAGTAGGTTTTAATAGATTTTGAAGATGTTATACACCGCTACAATAGTAACTAGCCAACCAGTGTGCTTGAATGGTTAACAGGTTCGTAGGCTACATTGGTCGATTAGTATGCTTTACTAGTTTACGACAACATTAGTGGCAAACATGACAGCTAGTTTTCCTTCAATTTTTCAATAATTGGTCCATTCCTAATGGTTACAAAAGCCATATAATAACTCCATAAGTCTCTTATCCCTATAATTAAGAGCTTGAAAGCATTTGTATCAATATTTATGCCACTTTAAATAAGATTTGAGCTTCTAAAGTCATAAACATAAAAAATTTGTGAGTTTATTGTGTTTTTTAGTTCATTCTTAATCTTTCATATTATAATTTAATGTTTACTGCTTCAATATGTTGCTTTTAATTTGCTTAACTTCAAAGACTTTTATTATATTGATTTTGTACTACTAAAAGTTTATAAACATTTGATTTTTTAGTTGAAATTGAAATTTCATTATATTGATAACTCTTTTTATTCTTTGTTTAAATCTTGTTCTTGGATGCTTTAAATTCTTTGTTATTATTTCAATCCACTTGTTTATGTTCTATTGAGTTTCTAAGTAGTGTGCAATATTGAATTTTCATAGCTAGAAGTTTCATATACATTTTTATTATTGTGATTTCATAAAAATATCATTATGTGTATGTTTGGTATGTTATCTTAGGGATTTTCTTTCTGTGATGTTTTTATTAATTTAAAGGCTCCTCTTATTAATAGGTTACTCTTAACCTTAAATAAAGAATATTTGAATTGGTTTGATTGTTATATGTGATTTTGGATTTGATTTATACTATTAATTGCATTGAATGTGCATTAGGAAATACATTGAGTTTTGATATGCCATAAGTTGCTTCTTTCACCATTTTATTCCAACTATTGATCAATTGTGTGACTTGGAATGTGGTTGAAAGAGTAATTTTTTAGATTGTTATTTAGAGCTAAAATTATTGTACTTCAGCTATGATTAAAAGAGTTACTCTTCACCCATTTAAAGGAAGATTAAAAGGGTTCTCTTCACCCATTTAAAGCAAGATTGTGTGTAAGTTACTATTTACCATTAAGTACGATTTAAAAGGTTGCTCTTCATCGTTATTTTGGAAAGAAGATTGTAAAGTTTGCTTCTTCACCTCCTTTATGGAAAGAAGAAGCTGTAAGTATTTCTCTTCACCCTAAAGAAAATTGTTTTGTTAAAACCCTAACATCAAGTGTGTTAGTATATGATTAGGACTATAAGGTTCAGTTGAACCTTTATAAATCTTAATGCATTATTCTTTCCCTTTCCTTCTTAAATTTATGCATTTGTGATTGTTTTTTACAATTTATTGAATTTTATTTATATTTGCATAAGCATTGACATATCATACAGGTTGAATTTTTATTTAGAGATTACATACAGTTAAAATTGACTTAGGTGGCTTAGGTTTTTTAGTTTAGTATGAAAATTTTTAGGCACCCAATTCACTCCCCCCTCACTCTTGGGTGCTATAGGGACTTTAGTATGATTTAGGGGAATTTTTAGAGATCCCATTAGTTGAGTTCATTATTCCTTATATGAGGAATGCAATGTAATTTCATTAAAAGGATAAGATTCATTGCTTCTTAAGGTTAATTATGTTCTAATTGAAAAATGAGTGAATTTTGAAGACAAGATCCTAGTACCTCTTTGATGAGTATTAAATTTTCTACTTTGAAGATGTGGAAGTATGGTAAGATTCGAAGTCGCCATAGAAACATTGGTATGCATCCCTTATGGAATATTGAGTAATTGGAGGACCTTAATGATCTTGGAACTAATCCTACTGAGCATGAAGATATGGTTGATATGAATAATGAGCTAGCTCAAGCTAGTTTGCATCTTTTTCCTAGTTCAGGTTCACTAGTTTTTATGTCATTCTTCAAAATCTCCACGGGTTTGATTCATGAATTATTTATAGACATGACTCGTGGTTAAATTAAGCATTAACAATAGAAAATTAGCCCAATATGGGAGAATAATTAACCCAATATGGTCCAACAATTGATTTTCTTTGTTTATTTATCAATTGTCTTTTTAGTATGTCTTTTCGAGATATTTTTTATGTCTTTGTCTCCCTTATTTTGCTTTTTAATTAAGCTATACACATTAAATTCGACTCTAATCAAAATTAACGCAATTTTAGGGAAGTTCTATATTCCATTTCTTTTATTTTTATTTTTATTTATGTTATATATACATTAGGGACAATGTTTAACTTAAGTATGGGGGATGATAATATGATATTTTGTTAGTTTTTCACTTAAATTATTATAAGTTACTATATGTAATTAATTATTAAGATATTTCTTTTTTAAATTATCATAATGGTTATTTAATTGTTAATTGTGTGCTTTTATAAAATTAATGTGAGTATTTAGTTAGTGTTGACTAATGTTTAATTGATCATTGCTTTTCTTATTTATTTTATGAGTTACATATATGGATCTAATTACTTGGACATACTAAGATCTTAATGAAACTTTATATGGATTTTAATGTAAATTTTCACTTAGGTCTTCAGTTTAAGTTAAAAAATGGAAATAATTGAATTAAATTAAAAATAGTGTAAGTTCAAGTTAAAGTTAAAATATTGGAAATAATTGAATTAAATTGAAATAAACTCATGTAAGTTAAGTATCATGATATAAATGGCAAATATGAAGCATAAAATACACTTGCCTTGTCAAGATAGAGTGCTAGAAACACTTGATCAAGTTAATTGATAAATTAATGAATTTTATCAAGGAATGATGGACCATTAAATGCACTTGTTAGATAGATTAACTTTGAAAGGGTTTGCATGATTATCTTTATAAGCTTCTTAAGATTTAACACTATGCATTAAAGGTGGATTAGTTAAGATTTCTATCTATAAGATTGGACTAAGAGATATTAACTTTGTTTAATTGCATTAATTTGTGTTAAGGTGCTTGATTAATTTTTTTACTATTGTTTGATTGTTTTTAGTGATTGTTTATATAGTTTCTTAAGCATATGTAACAGTTCAAGTATGGTGGAATTATTAGTAGATAAAATAGAGAATTTTTTAGTTGAATTATAGAATTTCTAAAAAACTAGTTAACAAAAGGTATACAAATAAATATTCTATGTCCTTTTCATCTACAACCTTTTCATAGATTGAATTTAAAATTTCTTCATCTTCATGAAGATCGAATGAAAAAGAAAAGACAAAAAGATAATTTTTTTCTAACAATTTTAGGATTGGAAATTTAACTACCTTTTGACTTTCCTTGAAACCAACGTTGATATTATACCCATTATTTGTAGTAAGTTCCTTTATTTATTAGTCCTTTTATTAGGTTTTATGTTTATTTCAAATTTAAGGATCTAAGTGCATGAAAGGAGTGATTTTTATGAAAATAGATTAAAAACATGTTTCTTGTAAAGGACATCATTTTGCTCTTCATAAAGTGCCAACTTACATAAGAGAAAAGCAAGAAAACAATAATGATTTTAAAAGGTGTCATTGATGTATTTGTATACCACTGTTTAACTTTCGACTGAAGTCGGTATCATAATAATCTTATATAATGGCGTTGTTTTTACCCAATTTAAGCAATGTTTTGTATCTTGAAAAACTAAAATGGAAATGCATTTTGGGTGTAGAAATAGGACTCATTTGCCCCACATATAAAAATGAATCTTGATCAAGCATAAAAGAGAGCCAGAGAGAGGATGCCAATTTGTGAAGAAGAACTTGATGAAAATAAGTAGTTACATTTTTATTTTTCTTTCCATCATAAAGTTAGTGAGTTAGAGTTTTAAAGGAGTATTCAAGGTGGAAAAAAGAGCAAGGTTTTCAATTGAGATATCAATTTTAGTTGTATCAGTCTTAACTCTTTTTTTCTCTTATGTATTGAGTCTTTATTTTCATTAATGAAAATAGGTTTTTTGTTAAATATTTGTTTCATTTTTAAACATAGATACGTAAATTTCTTTAGCTAGGATAGGCAGTAAATATGTTATACTTATACAGTTGGAATATTTTTATCTAATAAAGGGTTTAATTAATCTTTCTTAGCTTTATCACCTAAGTTAGATTAATAGATAATCAAGGGATTCATGACTATTGGACTTTAATTTTTGAAAAGTTAATTAGGTAAAAAAAATTGAATTAGATGTGGACTAAGCTCTAATTTCTTTTATGATGATTCTAAATCTAAAGGCCTTATGTTTAAGCTTCTTAAGTTTTAAGTCTTTTATTCTAACTTGTTTATGGACCAAGTAAATAAATTAAAATAGAAAAGGTATTTCCAAGACCATTAGCTATATCTTGTTCCAATGAAGTTGTCCTAAATCTATTGAAAATTTAATTCCTAGAATTTGATTAACCATTGAAATCTAAAGCCTTAGCTAAATTTATTATTAATGTAATTCATATTCATTAACTTCAGTTTAGATTAAATATTGGTTTTAACCTATTTTTTTTTAATTTTATTATTTAACTAGTGAAAGTTGTTTGAATAAGATACTAGTCTTCACCGTGTATACTACTTGTTTATAAGATGCACTTATCTCCAATTATTAATTTAAGAAACCTACTAACTACATATGAAATGGGGCCTAAAAAATGTAAAAGGAAGAGATGGCTCCTAAAAGGAAGAATTTAACTTCCAATACTCCAAAGGAAGAATCAAGTGATAGTGAAACAGAAGTGGAATTAAAAAGGAATAATAGCCTTTATCACAAGGAAATTCAAAAAGTTATTGAAGAGAAAGTAGTTCTTAAGGAAATTAGATATCCATGAAGAAAATTTTCATATTAAACCTAAATTATCTAAAATCATTTTCTTTGAATGTGGGAAACTAGGTCTAATGAAATCTCAATTTTCTCTACTAAAAAATAATGATAAGAACAAAAGAAATGTCAAAAAGGAGAAGAAGAAAAAAAGGGTACTAAAAACAACATAAGATGATACAAGTGATTCAAAGAGTGAACACTTGATAAAAGAAGCGGCTTATATAAGCTTTATGGTTAATGATGATGATGATGATGATGGCTATCTTCTTACTTAAATTGTTATAATGATGATAACGATTTTGATGATGGCGTTTCATAAGATAAGTTAGTTGAATATTAGGAGCCTATGAGTTTAAAATGGAAGAAATTATCTTCCAAACAAAAGGATACCTTGAATCTCTAAGTTACATGCAAGTTTGAGAATAAAAAATTGAAGTATGATAAGTATAATATGGTAGATCCTAAGAGTATGTGATAGATTAGAATTTATTAAATCAAGAAAGGCTCCACTCAATTTTTATGATGACAAAATAATATTACTACTAATGATTTTTTTTTTGTTTGAGGTTTCAAAAAAGTGTTTAGAAGATCAATTTTGGAATCTTGGAGTATAGATGGAATATATGAAGAACAAATGAACAAGACTCACTCTTGAAGACCAAGATAGTAATTTTAATAGTCTTTACATTATAATTTTTTATATAGGATTGCTTTATGTTCTCATTGTGTTCAAATGGTTGTATTCATACATAATTGCATTCATACTTAGTTTATGCATGTATGTTGCATAATCAAGAGGAATTATACGTGAATTTGTTTCAAATAATCCTTTTAATACATAAAATTATATTTGGGAAAGCGTTTGATGTATATGCATATTAAAAAGATGTCAAAAAGTTAAGATTAGTTTTGAAGTATTTTAAATTTGAAAAAATGTGTTAAGTTACATTAAAAACTAGTCTAACAAACAACTAGTCAATCAAAGTGTGTAAACTAGTCAACTAATGCTTAATCAATGTACGAAATATTTAGACAAATTAATCATCTAGTTAAAGGCATCAATTGACTAGCAATTGGTCAACTGATGCATGTAGACTAGTTAACCAATCGTATCGAGATTCGAGTCCAAATGGTAGAAACTAATGGTAAATTAAAATAAATGGTATTTATTGCCATCTAACTACTATAAATGGCTAAGTAATTAAATTTTCACTATAAATAGCTACATTTAGGAGCCTATGAGGTATCTAAGTGTAGTGAAACACATATACAAGTGATTTGAGGTATTTCGAATGTTTTTTTTAATGAAGTACAATAAAGTTTTGTGAAGCCCTTTAAACACTCGAGTTAGTCAAGAAAGATCTTTTGGAAGTATATTTTTGGGTTGGTTAATTGTGAAGCAAAAATTTTAAGGATTACCCTAAAGACTATTAGAAAAGAGCTGCATACGTGCCTTTTATAATGGTGAAATTCCCAAAAAGATGTTGGGGGAGTGGACGTAGGTGTAGAGTTAGATGTCTAACCATTATAAATTTGTTTATCCTCCTCTTACCCTATCTCTTTTACTTTTAATTTTTAATGTAAATTATTTTATATTTTTATTAGATTATTTTAAATTCTGACATAAGTTTTTAGGGGATTTTTTAATTAGATATAACTGACATAGAAAAATTTTGAGAATGTAATTCACTATTCCTCACCCCCTCTTTAGATGCCAATTAAAGACCAATAGAATTATTCCTATTTTATGTTTAAATTATATTTTTATGAGTAATAAATATTTAATCTAATGAAATTTATGTTCTTTTGTGATTACCAATGTTTAAGAATTATTATAGTTTAAATTAATCTTAAAAGAGGCAAAGTTGAATAAAGAAAATCAAATTCGGAGGTTGGAAAATATTTTGGATGCATTAGCATTTCGACAGCTAAGTATGGGCATGAGTAGTAGTTATAAAGACTATCTAGGATTCCAACTTTCATTATGACTCTTAAAATGTGAAAAGCTATCTAGGATTCCAAGTTGCATTCTGACTTATGAAAATTATTTACGCATTTGGATTATGTTTGAACTATAATAGGGTTTTTTACTAGGTTTAGCTCTCACATTTTCTTTACACATATTAAGAGTAATTTTTCTTTTATCTCTTCTCTCTCTTTTCCACCTTTCTCTATGACCTTTAGTGGCTATTTTTTTTCTTCTTGATTGAATGGACCTAAAATCTTTAGAACCTTATGGATTATGAAATCTCATATTTTAATGTTATTTCAATTATTTATTCGATTATTACATTTTATTTTATGATGATTTCTATTATTGATTTGGTTTATAGCTAGGAAAAATGCACTAATATGTTGACTACGGTTTAATAATTTACTATATCAACAATTTTTATCTATTAGGAATAAAGTTTAAGTAGGTTAAATGAAACCATTTGAGTTTGTGTTATCAAGTTTTATTAGTTTTTTTCTAGTACCTAATAACATTATTTTATTAAATATTAGGTCATATCTAAGCTTGTAAAATAGTTAAGTTAAATTGGAATGCGTGTTGAAGATTAGTTAATTATAAGGACAAACAAGAATTAGAGGTCTACAATGAATATTAGAAAAATAAATTGATAATTAAATGAGTTGATGATCAATCAATGTCTCAAAAGTATATGTGACCTCAAATAAAGAATTGTTTAATTGATTTATTTCACGTTGGTTATTAAATTTCTTTTTATTTATTTAATTTATTACTTTAGTTTTAATTATTTTTATTTTATTCCAACTCCCCCTTGTTTACTAATTAGTTGCAGGTAACGACAAGTGGGTATTAAAACTCCTAGTAGGAATGATATTTACTCTTGATACTATATTCATAATTTTTTTTTGAAGAGATGGGCTTTTTATATTTTGGGTGAAAGTGACATTGTGACCATCTTTTAGCACTATTACCAAGGAGTTCATGATATTTTCTGCCCATAATTGGATCATTGAGGTAAGGTGAATGAAAAATTGATCCATAGAAATTGAGAAGACTATAAAGAGATTGAGAAAGGAGATGAGACAAAAGAGGTAACAACTTAACTTAGCTTGTGAATTTGAAGAAGTCAACACAATAACTGAGAATAAGACTTTAAGAGAGCTTATAGCTCTAGATTTCAACCAATAATCATATTGTATCACTTTCCCTACTTTTGATGCAAACACTACTTATCTGAGTTAATATATCTCTTACCTATTTAGTTCTATAGGTGGAAATCCATCCAAGCATCTAAAGAAGTTTCTTTAATGTCCAAGGGGATGAAGCCTAATGGAGTTACAAAGGAGTAGATAAAGTTTTACTACTTAACCCTTAGAATTATTACTATCTAACTTCATATCAAAAAACCTTTCTTAAAGAAAAATTTCCCTCTATAAGGGACTCATACTGATCGATAGATATATGATAGGTGTAGCAATAGAAGGACCACTAGATGATAAGACCCTGATGTAGTCAAGAAATTAATAAAAAACATGGAATCTAATTTTTAGTAATTTGGTATAAGAATATATCAGGCCTATAAATGTGTTAATAAAGCAAACATTTCTTCTCTAAAAAAATGCATATATGTTTTAAATTTGTTAGTTGGTCATAGGAAGAATGACAATAACCAAAGCTTGTGGAATATATTAGGTGATGGGGCACTAAACTTATGCATATCCAATTATAAATAAGAAGCCTTATGAACAAGTAAATACAGTAGGTGGATTCATAAGTGAGCCATAAAGGAATTACAATCATTACTCAAATACATATGATCCAGGTTAGCAAGACCACCCAAACCTTTGGTATAGCAATGTACAGATGTATCAGCCTTCATACAATTTCCAGTAATGCCAATAATCACATCCTTTTAGACTATAACCCACTTAAAGCTCATATTTAAATACATCTTTGAGCACATTGTTAAAACCTTAGCCACTATTACGGTTAAGTCTAGTAACAGATCAAAGCTAGCATCTAGAATTTGAGAGCTAAATGAATTAAATGACAATTATAATCAATCTATTTGAAACATAAAATTTGAACAATTATCATATCAAACTGAGTTAAATCTGAAGGAGAATGTAAGTGTAGTATCATTGAGGAGTTAAAAAAGAAATAGAGTTACCAATTAAGGAGATCCCCAAATAGGCACTATAAGGAAGTTGACGAGTACTAGCCACTAAAGCCTAATGCATCAGCAAGTCTCCTCATATAGAAAAATATACCTTATTCTTCAATTTTCTAAACCTTTTATAGAAAATTATAAATATCAACGAAATTTAGATTTGTATGAAACATTTAAAAGTGTGAGTTATAACTCCATTGTTTGATACCATAAAGAAAGATCCTCATAATGATAAAATTTTAGAAGAATTATGTACATTAAAAAGAAAATAAGATCCCAAGAGGTATATGAAAAAAAAAAGGGAGAATGTATCTACCATAATTCAAAAGAACTTGTTTGAAAAGTGTAAAAACTCAAGTATGTTCTCTATCCCTTACAAGATAAGAAGCAAATACTAGAATTAAGAAGGCAACAATAGATTTGGAAGTGTTGATCGATGTTATCCCTTACTCTATACTGTTAAAGAAAACCAGTGTAGTTCTTAAGTTAGTTAGGTGATCATATTTATACCCTAAAGGGTTATTAAAGAAGTTATAGTCTAAGTATATAAATTAATTTTTTCTACTAACTTTTATGTACCTGATGTAAGAAATTATGACCAAATAACGTTATTTTAATAGGTAGACCACTTTTAAAATCAACTGAGACTAAGATTGATTAGGGGTGATGTGATCAAGTTTATGTCTCTTATAGTTCATCTTCTTTTTTTTAGTTTTTGGTTTTTATTTTTAGTTGTTATTTTTAGTTATTATTTTTTTGGTGGCGATTTCCTGTTTCTTTTTTTTAGCTATTTCTTTTTGGATGTCTTATTATGAGTATATGTATTTATTTTAATATATGTTAATATTAATTTTTAATTTTTTAATATCATTTTATATTAAAAAAATATTTAAATTTACATAAATATAATTTTCAATAATTATCTTATCTTACATTAATAAACTATTAATAATTATTAATAATTTATTATTAATAAAATGATAATCATAAATAAAAAATTTATTAAATAAATATTAACTTTACATTAATAAAAACTTTAATAATTTTCTTATTT
>JAOXYD010239893.1:0-17199 GCA_028565735.1 Pinacopodium congolense | reverse complement strand
ATAGGTGAAGTAGGAAGAGGTGTAGCAACTAGATCAACTCTTAGAGATTTGTCTCATATGGCATTTTTATCCAACATAGAACCTAAAACTAAAGATGAAGCCTTAAGTGATGAGAGTTGGATTGTGGCCATGAATGAAGAGTTAAATCAATTTGAAAGAAATAAGGTTTGGACCTTAGTACCTAGGCCAAATGATCATCAAATAAGTGGTACTAAGTGGATCTTTAGAAACAAGCTTGATGAAGATGGAAATATTGTGAGGAATAAGATAACTCAAATAGATCAGAATTTTCAGTGTCTTCTATATTGCTACCTTGTTCGAGCATATTTAGGCTTTAAATACTAGGATAATGAGATGTGATGGGTTTTATTCTAGTTTGGGCTATAGTTTAGACAGATTCTCTTTGTGGAGCTATAAGCTAAGTATAAGAGTTAGAGGTATTTGGGGTGCCTTTATTCACTTATTTTATTTAATTGTTCCTAAATGGCTCTAAGAAACTCGTTTTCTTTCTCTTTGAACTGACTAGTATTATTATTAGATACTTCGTGGGGTTTTAACACAGGAACTTTTATTATGGAAGTGGGCTTTCTGACAACTGTGGGGTTTTCAATTGTCTTTCAATTCGTGTCAACTATTTACCTCTACTTTGTAGATAAGTGTTTGTGTAATTATTTTAACATATAATATTATTTAAATCTTTGGGATTTGCCTATTCACTTTCAACTTTAACTTTTAATGGTGATTCTACAACAGTGGTTTATTTGTAAGGAACCTTTATTTCACATAATGGTGGGTATTCAGAGTCTATGTCTCCTATTTTAGTGGTTTCCTACTTTTTTACCCTACTTTGGGTATTGAATTCTTTAATGATTCTTTTAACAGGATAAGCTTTATCTTCTTTGAAAGGAAAATCTATGTTTCTCTTCTAACAATAAGACTCAAACTAGGGAAAGAAAAATATGTGGATTTCATGGAGATTAAGCTACTTATAATACTCTCCCCCAATCTATGTCTTTTGTTTAGAAAAGTTTTCAAAAACTAAGTTATCTTTTTCTTATATTTTAATGAATAAAAGTTTTTCCATAAATAATATTTATAAATTTCAAAAGTTCTTTCTAAAATGTATAACTCATTGTTAATATTTTTAGTGACTAAGGAATAGCTTGGGGAAGCAAGAACACTTTGATCATCTTTACTCTGTTAAGGTCTATACATAATCTATGGGATGTTTTTACTATAATCTACACCTTGGAAGCTAGAGCTCAGAAGGTTAAACATTGAATACTTGTTTACGATTTCTATCAAAGAAGGGATTTTAGAGACACTACCTAGATTTATGGTCGAGATAGAGGCACTATCATCTATTCTCAAACTCAAAGAATTCCTATCAAAGGAAAATTTTACTTTACCATCATAAAATTGCTTTACCTCTTAGATTTGATTATTTGGACTCAAAGGATTGAACAGAGTAGGTTCCCCTGTACCTTTAAGGATCCACTTATTAGATAGGTTTATATCCTTCCACTTTATGGTTTTTGGGACAACTATGTTAGATTTGGACAAATCCATTTGTAAATAGAGAGTTTCTCCTTTTTGGCTCTTTGGTGTTAAAGTTTTACTAGAAAAGGTGGTGACTATAGCTTTGTAATAAAATTTTCAAATGATGGCTATAGGAATTAAACCAGAACTCATCTTATAATTATGTATTTTTACTTGCAAAACTAATGAATCAAAGACATTTTTATCCCTAAGAGAAATGGTCAAGTTAGGATAACACTTAATAGTGATTAGACCTTTACACAGACTAAGACTCTATGGTACTCAAGAGGGAATCTTAAAAGTCTTAAAACCTAGTATCTCTAGGATATACCAAAATGGACATGTGAGCCTTCTTTTATGAGTGGCTTGATACTTACTTGGACTAATCCTATGTGGATGTAATTTTAGGGTTTTTCTTTATGCTTCTTTATACTTTATAGTGATAACAAGTGAATGGTTTCAAAAGGCTTGACTATAGGGATGTCCCTCTCTTCAGTCTTTATGGTATAATCTGACTTTTGAAATAAATGAAATTTTGACTATTGGTAAACCTAATCTTTCTTAACTTTAGGAATTTTCTAGTTATCTATAGATCTCTCGAAGTTCTCTATAGTTATATCTTTATTGTTTACTATCTTACCATTGTCTATGTTCATACTAGAACTAGATGTGTTAGATAGACTTGGATCTCGTGAAGAAATCGATCTCTCAAGGCACTTTCATCTCACCTCAGTTATGAATAAGATAAATCAACAGACTCATTACCTCTCATGAGTCCTATTGCCAGGATCACTCACCCTCAATAGGCTGCATCAATTAGGTACCTTAAGAAATAGACTGCTTAACACTAAACCGTTACCCTCTTTAGGAAATTTATTGGCTCCAAACCAAAACAGGGGGCAACGAGTATCAAATGGGAAAACAAGTCGGAGGGAACTGAGTAGAGGAAGACTTCAAGGCAGATCTTTTCTATAATAAAGATGAATTCATTATATCCCATACTAGAGTGGGTTAATCAACATGTTCAAAGTTTAAATATTTCTTTAAGTTAAGGATTATGACTTCTAAGACCTTTAGGAGACAATTTAGCTCTAAAAGCATTCTCATAAGCCTAAGTTTTACCAATTAACGCAAATACGCAAGAAGGGAAGGAAGCTAAACTTTAGTCACTAAGGACGGGACAAGATTTTAAGTTGTGCTTTACTATCTTGAATATATTCTGTCATTATTATTAATTTCTAGTTGTTCCTTTAGATCTCTATATTTTTGTTTATTTAGTCTAACCACTAAAGTTCCATTTTCTATGTTTATCTTTAGTCTCTTCAAACGTTTACCTAAAATTTTTAATTTTTGATATTTATTATTTAACCTTTTTATTTCTCTCTTTAGGATAGAATTCCAAATCATAATATACTTTAGTATAAGCACAGAAATATTAAATGCAAAGTATAAAATGAACTACTAATTATGGTAAATAACATGAAAGTAAATGTTAGCAATTAGCAAGTTAGATTTAATAGAACACAAATCCTTTATTTCCAAGCTTTCAATAAAAGGAAAACAAATTCTTTTACCATTAATCTTGGTTAAAGTACCATTAAGGTCAGTGAAATAAGGAGTTATGAGTTTTATGAAAGGTGTTCCCAATATTGTCATATGGCTAATTCGATTGACTATAACAAAAGAAGTTTTTATTGGATAATCCTTTATAAAAATGTAAGCATCAATCTTGTAAGTTATCTTTAATCTTGAATTATTTACTACTCTTAGGCTTTCTTGAGATCGCTGAAGGTGTTCTATAGGAATGATTCCAAATTTTATGTAATTAAGATCAGCACCTGTATCAAACAAAGTTATGGTATCTATTATAAAATCTTTATTTACCTTTAAGGAAATCTTTATGAAATATTTCTTAAAGTTTTCTCATGTATTATAACTAAAATTCTTCTAGTACCTTTTCTTTATTCTTTGGTTTAAGGCCTTTATCAATTTCTTCTTCAGAAGTTTTCTTTATTTCTTTAGAATTTACGTAGTTTTTTATGGTTTCACTAACTTTTAATTGTTGTTTCTTTAGTAACTCTATTTCCTGTTTCATCAAATTTATTTGGTTTTATAGGCTTTCTAGAGTAACATGAGATTCTTTAGCTTTTTTAGCTCTACCTAAAATGTTTGTGAGGTTATAGGTAGAAGATGTGGGTGGAAAATACTCTTTAGGAGTTTTAAAAGATTTTGTAATTTTTCTAAATATTCTTTCTTTATTTGAGAGTCTTCAAGTTGATTTAATACCTTGAACAAAAACCTTTGCTCGTTAGTTAAGACTTTACCTCATGGGAAATTACACTATTGTATAGGCCATCATCTTCAGAACTATCTTCTCCTAATAAATACGCTTTATTTTCATATGCTTCATTTTCTGAACTTTTGCTTTCAAATACTATTAAGGATTGGATTTTCACTAAAAGTTTGTTTTCTAAATTTAAATTTTGCAATCTTTTATTCAAACTACAATATTTTGAAATATGAACTTTTTATGACTTTTATAACATGTTAAATATTTATTTTTTTGTAAAGGGTGAAATTTTTGTTTTCTTCTAAAAGGCTTCTTTCTATATCCTGAGTGCTTCCTATACAATAGAGGTAGTTTTATATAATTAGATGGCTTTTATAACCTAACAGTTTTCTATATTTCTCATTATTGGAATCTTTAAAATTTATACCTTTACCTTTTTCTGGACTTTCTGAGTTATCGAACTGCTTGTAGAACGATCCTATCTCCTTCTCTCCTTTTTTACCATTTCTTCCTTTATTTATTTTTTAAGTTTCATGTTTTGACATAACTTTAATCCTTCTTTCTGGGTATAGCTAATGAACTCTCCATATGTCAACCTATTATAGGAGGATATAGTCATTATGATTTTCATGAATTTTATTTTTGACCTTTTCTGTTAAAAGAGGAGAAAGTCCTGCCAAGAACTTCTCCTTCCAGCAAGTTTGGTTGGAGTCTTCCTCTAAACATTACCCTAGTAAAGAAGGTTTCTTTATACCACTTAAAGTCGAATAGCTTCTTTCACCTAAGATTCAATAGCAAATTTTGTATTTTTATCTTTCAAGACAGATCTTCTATAAAGTGCAAAGAGATGGCTAATATTATATTGGAAACTGCATCCTGGAGAGGCTTGCTATTTTCATCTAACATCAAATCACCATCTTCATCCTTCTTATAAGCTTTAAGAATGTCTAACTGCTATTCTTTAGTAAGGTGGAAGTCTCGCTAACCTTTAAATGGTTCGAAAAATCTGATTATAGCAAATCTCCTATGGTATGATTAGATGTTCTTAACTAAGCTCTATAGGCATTAGAAGTCCTTGTCATTTGTTGGAGGATGTTTAGAATATTATACTCAGACATGCCATTTATATTCTATTCATACACAGAAGTAGCATTATACCTCCAAGGTTGTAAGATTTTAGGTTTGGTATCCATGTCTATATTAGGAGCTATGGGTTTATACCTCTAGGCCGAAAATTTCCAATGGAGTTTGTTTACCACTAAGGCAAAGGAATTAGATAACCTAGATCGGTCGCAATGTTTAATGTCTCCTATACTATTGCCTTTTTTAAGCATATTTAGGCTTTAAATACTATAATCCTAAGACGTATTGGGTTTACTTATTTTATTGGACAGATTCTCTTTGTAAAGTTATAAGCTAAGTGTAAGAGTTAAAGGTACTTGAGGTGTTGGAGAAGATTTGTTTATTTATTTTATTTTATTATTCCTCAATGGCTTTAAGAAACTCGTTGTCTTTCTTTTAAAACTGATTAGGGTTATTATTGAATACCTCATAGAATTTGAACATAGGAACTTTTATGATGGAAGTGGGCTTTGTGACAACTGTGGGATTCAAGTGTCTTTTCAATTTATGCCAATTGTTTACTACACTGTTCAGATAAGTATTTATGTAATTATTTTGACACATAATATTCTTTAAATCTTTAGGATTTACCTCTTCACTTTCAACTTTAACCTTTAACGGTGATGCTATAATAATGATTTATTTGTAGGGGACCTTTATTTCATAAAAGTGGTGGGTGTTTAGACTCTACATCTCCTCCTATAATTAGTTCCCACTTCTTTACCCTACTTTGGTGTTGAGTTCTTTAATAATTCTTTTAGCAATATAATCTTTATCTTCTTAGAAACAAATATATATATTTCTCTCCTTACAATAAGACTAAAACCAGGCAAATAAAAATATGTTAATTTCAAATAGATTAAGCCATCTATAATACTCTTCTTAAATTTCTATCTTTTGTTTATAAAATTTTTCAAAAAACCAAGTTTTCTTTTTCTCATGTTTTAATGAATAAAAATCTTTATGTAAATATTCTTTATTAATTTCAAATTTTATTTATAACACTATAACTTATTATTAACATTTTTGGTGATTGAAGACTAGTTTGGGGAAGCAAGATTACTTTGATCATCTTTACTCTATTGAGGTTTAACACAGTCTGTGGGATTTTTTTTCTATAATCTACACCTTGGAACCTAGAGTTTGGAAGGTCAGACATTGAATACCTCTTTAGGATTTTTATTACAAAAGGGATTCTAAAGACTCTACCTAGATTTACGGTCGAGGTAGAGGTGTTATCATGTATTCTCTAACTGGAAGAATTTCTATCCAAGGATAATTTTACTTTACCTTCATAGAATTGTTTTACCTCTCAAATTTGGGTATTTAGACTCAAAGGATTGGGTGGATTAGGTTTCACTATACCTTTAAGGGTCCACTCGTTATGAAAATTGATATCTTTCCACTTTATGGTTTTGGGGCTGACTATGTTAAATTTGGACAAATCCATTTGTAAATAGAGATTTTCATCTTTTTGGCTCTTTAGAGTTAAAGCTTCACTAGAAAAGGTGGTAATCATGACTTTGTAATGAATTTTGTAAATAATGGCTATAGGAATTGACCCAAAACTCATCTTGTAATTGTGTGCCTTTATTTGCAAAACTAAGGAATCCATGACATTTTTATCCCTAAGGGAAATGGTTAAGTTGGGAAAAAATTCAATGGTGATTAGACCGTTATACAAGCTAGACTATATGACACTCAAGAGGGAATCTCAAAAGTCATAAAACCTAGCATCTTTAAGACATACCAAAATGGACGTGTTCAAGCCTTCTTTAGTGAGTGATTTGATACCTACTTGAACTAATCCTATGTAGATGTAGTTATAGGATTTTATTTATGTTTCTTTATGCTTTGTGGTGATAATAAGTGAATAGTTTCAAAAGGCTTGGCTATAGAGGTGTCCCTCTCTTCATTCTTTATGATATAATCTAACTTTTGAAGTAATTTAAAATTTGACTGTTGGTAAACCTGACCTTTCTAAACTTTAGGAATTTCCCAATTGTTTATCGATCTTTCGAAGTTCTTTATAGTTATCTTTTCATTGTTTACTATCCTACCACTATCTATGATCGATCAAAACTAGATGTGCTAAATACAAACTTGGATCTCGTGAAGAAATCTATCTCTCAAGGTAATTTTGTCTTACCACAGTCATGAACGAGCTAAACCAACGGACTCATTCCCTCCCCTAGGTCTTATTATCGAGATCACTCACCCTCAGTAGGCTGGATCAACTAGGTATCTTAAAAGACAGATAGCTTAATACTCAATCCTTACCCTCTGTAGGAAACTTATTGGCTCTGATATCAAAAAAAGTGGCAACAAGTATCAAATAGGCAAAGAGATCTGAGAGAACTAGGCAGAGGAAAGTTGAGAGAAGATCTTTTTAACAATATGGATGAATTCACTATAGCTTAGACTAGAGCGGGTTAACCTATAATTTCAAAAGTTTAAATATTTCTTTAATTCAAAGATTATGACCTTTAAGAGCTTTCTCACAAGCCTAAGCTTTACCAAGGGGACAAATACCCAATAAGGGAAGGAGGCTTAACTTTAGTCACTAAGGATGAAATAAGAGTTATAATGCTTCTTTGTATTATTTTAAAGATTTTTTTTACAAGTTTTATCTTTAAGTTATTTGTTTCAATGTCTTTGTTAATGAAATTTATTTGTTGTTCTGTCCAAGCATTTCTTTGTAATAGGATAACCCAATGTTTATTTATGTTCTTTATACCAATAATTTTATTACCTATCCTTTTCATGGATTTCTTTAACAAAGGTCTAAAAAACATAATGAAATATCAAATATGGAAGCAAATATCAAATGAGAAGCATAAAATTAAGTACCAAACATGGAGAAGTAAATAGCATTAAAGTAAATAACACAAAAGAAAATGTTAGCTATTAGCAAGTTAAATTAGCATAGGCAGTAGAGCCAACTACCAGTTATCTAAATAAGAAAAAAAATAAAAAAAACTCTAAGCAGTAGAGCTAGTCCATTTAACTTTAGATCATAATTATAAAGATAATAAAACACCAAAATGGAAAGAGAAAGGAAAGATTTACTCCTTTTACTTCATTAAAGAACCATAATACAATAAATTTTGTTTTAATGAAATGATTTATAGAAGAAATAAATGCTTTAGTATCAAAACATTAAAGACTTAAATAAGGCTCTTTAGTTTGGCTTTAGAGAAGGCTTAGGGTCTAGTTTAAGGCTTTAGGATGAACTAAGATGGTTTAAGACATGGATCTTTTTTGTTTAGGAAGTTTAAGGGTTACATTGGAGGATAGCCTTAGTGTTCATGGCTTTATGACTTTACGCTTTCTTTACCCTTAAAAAGAGAAGGTTAATGGTGTTTAAGGATGCTTGAAGCTGGAAGAAGTAAGGATTTTAAGGATGGTTTTATGGCTAGAGAATGATAGAGAGAGAAAGAGACTGAATGAAAGGTTGAAAGGAATGAAGGAAATTGAGAAGGCTTTAGGTATACATAGAAAGAAAGGTCAGTCTTTTATAATTTTAATAAGATGCTTTATGTTTAGTCAAGGTTTGGTCTATAATGGAGATTTTTTTCATATAATTCTAGGGTTCCTTGGTTTTACGATGTGGAGCCTTTCTTTTTTGTTTTACTTTTAACTTTTGACTATTTCTTCTTCTTCTTTTTTCACTTTTTTTATGAGCTTATATACATTAGGATTACAATAGTAACAACTATACAATGAGAAATATTTATCCATAATATGGATCTTCAAGTATCTATTTACCCGTTTAGGGCCTTCAAATATCTATTAATAGACTGATTCCAAAGTAGTCATTTTCTTTTTCTTAGATCAACTAAACTAACTTGTCGTTGGATTCAGAAATTAAGTTGGATCTAGACTTTAACAATTACTGCATTATTGTAAAATATTCTTCTTCAGTTGTAGCAGTAGCATTTGCTTTAGATTTTTGTTGTAAAAATACCACTTGATTAGGATTTACGGTCTTTAGTAGGAAAGATTAATTTTTCCTAAACCACTTTTTAACTGCTTCAATGGAGACTATATGTGTTTTCAAGAATTTATCCCACCACTTAATTTTAAATCATCAGATAAACACGGGGAGTTTGATATCTTGATCATCTTTATAATTATACTGCCACACATAGACCCATGAAACAAAGATTTTAGAGGCAAATAGCAAAGAAATCGAAAATAGTTCTTCATGATCAATGGGTCGATATTTTTGTTGAAAAACTTTGAAACCTTCATATACTATTGGAGGAAATATTTCAAAATTAGTGTCATACCATTTCCACCATCCAGTAAACCAACAAAGGAAATTGAATTTGAATTTGGTGGAGAGGAAGAATAGCCATCAATGGCAACTAGTGTGACTTTTTAAGATAAAAGCATTAAACCATGCTTGTTGATAGTTAAAATAGCTATAAGCGAGACTGTTCTTTAGGTTAGTGTGAAACCAAGTTGCAAACTTTTTTAGTTTCCATAGTTCTTGATCCCAATCATTGGGATTGATGATCTTTAGGATACCATATGCTGAATAGGCAGGAGACGAAGTGTCATATATGTAGTTATGCTTTATGTTAATAAAACCAGTTCCTTCAAGAATTCTTATATAATAAACTTGAAGCTTTAACAAATAAAATGGTTTGTAATGCCAATCCGCTGAGAAAATTTTTTTAGCAAATATTGCAAGATTAGCATAAAAAATCTATTTTTAGTTGATAAAAGATACTAGAAAGCTTCTTTTTCAAAATATGAACTTTGATAAGGTGCTTTAGAAAATTTTGAATTTTGAGGCATCTTTTCAATATCTGATTACTTTGATAAATTTTGTAAAACTTCTTTACCATTTGGAAAATCAATTTTCTTTTAAGAAGTTTTAGATACCATTGTAAAAGAAATGTTTTTACTTTGAGTAAACATTTGTATTCATACAAAATGATTTTCTTTTAAGCTACCTCAGAAATTATTAGAGATAAAATCTATTTTTCTCTTAGATATTTAAAAGAATCTCATAGAGCCATTATTAGCTCTGGTTTTGTGGTTAACTCTTATAACCAATCTTCCAAACTTATGTTTTGGGATATGGATGATTTCATATCTAGGCTTTTTGGTGGTCTCAATGGAAATGGAAGAATCTTCCCCAAGGATTTCTCTCTGTGATGTTACTTTCTGTATGGAAAGGGATGTTTATGGGTTGTCTGAAGATATTTGTTAGCTTTTGGAATTTGTTGTGCTTGGTAGCTTTAAGCGTTATTTTGGAGAGGAGGTTGCTTTTGGTTTTGAAATCATGATTTGGATTGTAAAAATTCTCTAGTTAAAAAATCAAGAATAGAGTTTGACTCACCTTTAATAAATTCAATGTCAAAATAAAAAAAACTCAAAATAACTTACCATCTAGCAAAAATTTGTTATGAGGTTATATCTTGAACATCTTTTTATAAAACTTCTTTAGCATATTTGTAATCAATACGGAGTAAAAACTTTTGATTTAACAAATCACTTTGAAACTTTGTAATACATAACACTATATAGAGAATCTCTTTTTTAATGTTTGAATAATAGCTTTGAGCAAGATTCTAATGTCCAGATATGTATTGAATTATTTGTTCTTTATTATTAACATGTTGCTTTAAGATTCCTCCGTATCCTATATTTGATGCATCAGTTTTTACAATTTTAAATGTGTTAGGATTAAGTAAATGAAGTATCTAGATATTACTCACCTGGGCCTTTATCTGCTTTACCAAATTGATATGTTGTTCTGTCTAGGGAACAAGATTCTTTTTCAGCCTATCATGTAAAGGTTTGCATATTCTATAAAAATTTGGATAAAAATCCATGACATAATTTAGGCTTCCTAAGAATCTTTGCAATTGTCTTTTATTTAGGATTTGATCAAGAAATTTATTAGCAAATTCTAAGGTTCCTTCAATCAGAGTTATCATTCCTCTCTCTGTGTAGTGTCTTAAGAATTTTATCTTTGTTTGAAGCAGACTAAGGGGATGTTTAGTTGGGTTGTAAGTTGTAATTTTTTGTTGTGGTTGTTGTGTTTTTATATTAGTTGTTGTGATTTCTTTCTCGATTTCTATGCTGTATTAGTGTGTTTTCTTTTTCGATTTTTATATTTAAAAAAACTAAAAACCAAAACTAAAAATCAAAACCCAACTAAACAAGGCCTTAGATTTGATTTTAATACTGCTAATCCATTTTTCTTTATGATAAACATAAAGGTTCTAAGATGCTTGAAATGTTATTCTAAAAAGGAGGAGAATATCAAAACATCATATATATAAACTATACAGAATTCTGAATAATCACTGAAGATATCATTCTTGATTTTTTGAAAATCTAAAGAAGCATTCTTTAGCTCAAATGGCATCACATTCCACTCATACTATCCAAAAGGAATAGGAAATAATAAGCTGCTTGATTTTTAGAAAATATATTTTCTTAATTAAATTAGAAAATTGTTTTCATTTGTTTATTAAAGAAAAGGTTTTCTAATTTATTAAGGATTGGTTTTCTTATTATTTAAGAAATTTTATAAATAAATAATTCAATGGATTTGCTTAATTAAATTTAAAATATTTTATTTAATTGTGAAAGTAATTTTTTTAAAGTTAGAGAATAGTTTTCTAATTAAGAAAAGTTTTTAATTAGATCTTAAAAGGATTTTTCTAATAAGATTCGACAATAATTTTCTAATTATATTAGAAAATAATATTTCTAATGAGATTAGAATATTTTATAATTTTTCTAAATAGATTAGAAAATAATATTTCTAATGAAATTAGAATGTTTTATTTATTTAATTTGTGAAAATTTTTTAATTAAAATAAGTAAGAATATAAATTTATTAAAAACTATTTGCAAACAAGAAAATTGAAAATGGTTTCCAGTTGAATTTGAAAATTGTTTTCAAATCAAATTGAATTTCCATTTAGAATAGGTATTCAATTTATTAAGAAATCAACAGTTTAATTTGTTTTAAAGTTTCCAAAGATTTGGAAATATTATTTTAAATTATGAATAGATCAATAACTAGAGTCAAATGAATCTTGATGTTTTTGTGCATATAATTTGATTATGTGTACATAAAGTGCATGTTTAGTGTGTATATTTGATATATCTATTCGTTTGAATTACATGTTTTTATGTGATGTTTTACTTGTAAGTGTATAATAAGACCATTAAAATGCAAATTCCTCATTAAAATATTAAGTACATGTTAATAACACGATTGTTGCCTTCTATTATTATAAGAATAAACTAGAGTTATATTTATTCTTTGGTTTATTAAGTAAACTCAAGGCCATTTTAACCTGGATATTTTTTTTTCTATAACGATGGGTCCTATTAACTAAATTTATATGATTTAAATGAGTAAACTTATTATCATATGAATTTAGAGATAGGGATAGGAATAACATATAAGATATATTTTGGTAAAGAATTGTCACCTAACGGTTCTAAAAGTCATATGAGATTTAATTGATAAATATTATTTACCTAATTTTAATTTAGTTGGTTTATTAAGTAAATTCAAGATCAATTCAGTTAGAATGAGATTCTAGTCTATTAAGAAATTATGTGATAATTTATCGAATTAATAGTGAGGACTATTAATTTGATTAAAATAGTTAGAGTAACTAAATAAATGATTAAAGTCCTAATCCTATTAATTATTTGCGTACCTTACACTAATATTATTTTGAGTACTAGAATATCTTTGTTAGTATATTTAATACTAAATAGTGAACTAAATTGCTTAGACATAGAGTTGGTTTGAGAAATGTTCTCAAAATATAAGTATTGTATGTCTATTATACAATCTTGCTATAATTCTAGTTGAGGATTTTGGTAATAAAGTTTGAGAAATATGCCAATGTCATATTGATGAAAAAAAATGTAGTTACATTTTGAGTTGACTAATATTCATAGTCTTTCAATGCAACATGTAAGATGGATGCCAACACCATGATAGTACAATGTAAATAGTTATATAAATTAGAACTAAAAGGTGTGATACTTTGAAAGAAATTGTTCCATTTAGTCTAGCCTACTAAACAACATAAATAAAGATTGCAATTAAAGGCATTTCCTATGATATGATAATAGTTGTCATTATAAGAAAACAATTGCATTACTTTTTCTTACCAATAACTAATATGATAGAGATCATATGTATATTTTCAATTCATACTTTGGGTATATGATAATGAATTTGGATTTAATATTAGCATAATGTTCAAGGTATGATAAGAAATGGATTGTTGAGTAAAAGAAGTTACTCCATGTTTTACAAATAGTTTGTATGTATTGGATTAAGAGTGACTTATCCTTAACATAAAGTGGCAAAAGTACAACTTTAGACAACCAAGAGTGTCCTTTTATACCATGTTGATTAAATTAGTATGATGAGAATCATAAAGTTCCATAGAAGGGCATATGTATCCTTTTGATTATAAATTGTATGAAACTTTTGAAACTCATTGGATTGATGGATGACCAAATCAATCTTTAACAGAAAAGAAATTATGGTATTGAGTTGTTATAGATTATACATATGATGTATGAGATGAGATAATAATTCATAAAAGGATGAGTACTTGTATTTTATTAAATGCTCTAAAGAATTTATGCAATATAATCATAAATATTCTATGAAATATTTAGTTGAATTTTGAAAAGTTCAAAGTAATTCAGTCTAAGTAAAAGTTAGGAATTAATAATGTTGAATCATTACAATAAGATCAATGTGATGAAGTTTACTTAAAATTTCTTTGTTATATATAAGGAATGTGATTCTCAGGTAATTGATTCTATAACTAAATTTGATAATAGTATGAATTTATATAGAAGGAGTTTTACAATATATGATATTTTTTCATGCAATGATTATATCATTATAGTAATGCCTAGATACAGCTTGCCTTCTATAGTTCCATTCAAATTGATTAGCATGATTCCATCAGAGATGTGGAATGATATCACTTTAAAAGGAGCCAATATTAATAATTTTAGGATGTGATGCTTAGTTGAAGCACATATTATCTGATAAGTTTAGAATTGAATTAGATAATAGGAAGTTTTGAGATATGAAAGTTGGATATAATCTTACAAACCCATTAAAGAAAAATGTTTGATTCAATGAATACTTATGAGGATAATAGTTCTTAAGATAAGCTATGGGAGTAAAATGAAATTTGAAATATTTCAAATCTTATAATAATACATTCGAATGGAACTAATACCTTTGTTTGATATATGTGATGTATACTTGAAAGGTTAATAGACGTTGAATAGATTCACTTTCATAATGAATTCAAAGAGTTTGTTTTTGAAGATGATTATGGATTTATCATGTCTATAAAAAGATTAGTGGAAGTATAGTTGTGAGTTTTAGTGGAAGTACGTAATGACATATGGCTCATTAAGAATAATAATTTATATTTTCAATTGTTAAAGGTATGTTGTCCAAGAACAATTCTTATTTGGATATGAAAAGGTGTCAACTTAAATTATAATAATTAAAATCTATAGAGATAAATGCAAGAGTTTCTTACATATTCTAATCTATGTACATAGATAATGTGCTAAAGGTATTTAGCATTTGAAATGTCTAATAGTTATGAAGTATAAATGATATCCATTATTCTGTGTATAATTTGATATTTTAGTTCAAGGTTATAAGACTTTAGTTTTAGTTTGAATTGAATAGAAATAAGTCCTAATTAAGGTGTATTTAGTTAGAATAATATTAGTTGAATTAGAAATGTTTCTAGGTAGCAATGGATGCTAATCATACCTTAATAAGTTTTTCTTTTAGTGGAAATGATGGTTTGGTTCACGAAATTATATAATGAACTAGATTTAGTTCCTTATATTATTCAAACAGTAAGGTATTGTAAATCATAAGAGCCACTTGGCATGTGAAAGGAACTAAAGTCTCATTAATGATCTAAAGATGTATTTTGGCTTTTGCTCTTAATTATAATGATAAATGAGATAAAAATTGTAAAGTGTAAGCAAGTACATACTAAAGATAATCTAGTAGAATTCTTTCACTAAACTGTTATCCTAATAGTAGAATAATCATTATATGATGATATGGCATGAGATAGTTAAGCAATTAACTTAGTACAAGTAGAGAATTGTTAGTTTAAGCCCTACAGTCAATCAATTAGTTTTAAATTTGTGACATATTTTATTAAAAGTATTATTTATCTTATGCATATTTATTTAGTTGACTAATATATAAGATAAAGTCCATGAGATAAATAGGTATTACAAATGAAATTATGATGAAGATCATAATTATGATATTCATATTATAATTGAATATTGCCCCTAAATTGTTCATATCATAATTATAAGATTCATATTGTAATTAAATATTGCCCCTAAATTGTTCTTAGTTATTACTCTATTAAGATTAGAAATTAATAGAGCGAGAAAACTAGCACACATTTTGTTTTTTCTTATGAAAGAAATAGTCAATCTCATAGATTAAATTATGAAGATACTTAAACAAATGTGTGGATATTTGTTAGAGAACAATTTCACTGAAATGACCCAATATGAGAATTTCATATGGAGCATAACTTGTGTGTTTATAGAAATATTCATTGTAATAACTGTATAAGTAATCCTTAGACTTGAGATTACCAAAGTTATCTTGTACAGAAATTTTTATATTTTGATACTACTTACAACCAATTCTAGTCATGGATAGTTTACTTGGTAGTCATTGGATGTAGCATGAACTATATAAAGGTAGTTGAGTGATCAATATAGGATTCGTCACCCTAAAGTAATTAGGGAGAATGTTTTGTTATTCTCGATTAGTATTGATTTATGAAATCTTTGGCCAAAGTGGAATGATACTTTGAAAAAGAGTTTTCAAATGTCATTAAAAAAACCAATCACTAATGGTGAAGAACTGATATGATTAGACTCATATAGAGGAGACACTAATTCCATACTCTATGTCTAATTAAATCATTGTATGACAAAATAATTGAATTATATGAAAAAATCAAGTACGAACAGGTTAATTCAAAGCTATTTTGACATTCCTAATATTTGGAAGTTCATGACTTGTTGCTAAACGTCAATCTTGATCTATGATTATAAATTATTTAATTGGATTATTAAAAATAAATTAAAAGGAGTTTTAATTTATCTAATTCTAATTATGAATTCTAATTATAATTTATAATCATTACTAACATATTAGGAATCTAATGAGTTATACATATTAATCAACTAAGGAGAGCAAAATTAATTAATTTAGACTTAATTTTGAAGTTTTAGAAACTTCAAGATCAAATTTAATTTTGAAGTTCTAGAAACTTCAGGATCAAATATATGATATTTAGTTTTATTAAAATTAAATAATAATTATAATTAAAGTGAGACATTAACTGTAATTATATTTAGTTTTAATATTAAGAAGCATCTTATGTTTTTATATATAAAGAAACATAAGAGGGGCTAACACTTCTTGTTTTTTCCTTTCAATTGTTGAGTTCTCCAAAGGTTTATCTGTAGATACCATTAAAGATTGAACATGTATGTGATTAAAGTGATTCTTCCATAATGATACGAGAAGGCGAAGATATGGATCAAGTTTAAAAAATAAGGTATAAATTTAGATTAATATTTTATTAAATTTATTATTTAACTTAGTTATAGAATATTGTGATCTTGATTTTTGGGAAATTGAAATGGATTTTTTTTTGTTTTTGCTTCTGTTGTGCAATTTGATCGCCTCCTAATTTCCCAACATCCATTTCTCTACACGGTATCAAAACCCACGTCTAAAACCTAACACCCTATGCACACCCCTTACAAGTAACCTGTTCACAACCCTATCCATTTTACTATTAAATCCGTCTTACTTCTATCTCATTACTTCTTCCCATGGATACACAGCAAACCATACAACTAACCAAGCCATCAGTCTTAGGCTCCACACAACCAATTTCACCCGCACCATTAGCCTTCCCTTTACAAAACTTTTCAACCTTTTTCACCATTATTCTGGACCAATCTAACTACCAAATTTGGAGTAATCAAGTTTTTGACAATTCTGTGTACTTATGACTTGCTTGCCCATATTAGCATACCTGTGACCTACTTGCCCATATTGATAGCATACTGTCTCCACCAATAAAACCAAACACCATCATGCCTTCCTCCACTACAACATCCTCTAATATCAACAATGGGACAGA
>JAOXYD010239883.1:0-17200 GCA_028565735.1 Pinacopodium congolense | reverse complement strand
AAAGAAACCGTTGGAGCTAACGGTTGGCTCCAACGGCTTTTGAGACCGTTGGCAGACCGTGGCACAACCACGGTCTTAACTGTTGGAGCTTGGCTCCAACGGTTTTATTTTAATATTTTTTAATTTTAACTATAAATTGTAAATACCTTTCAACTTAATTTCTTTTACATATAATTACAAGTTTCTCTCTCTCTTTCTCAAATATCATATTTTATCTACAATTCACAATTTTTTTATTAATTATTATTATTATTTTATATGTATACATATATATTTTCTATTAAATAAAATTTCATACAATTATATAAAGTTACATATTTTTTTTTAATATAAAATTAAAGTTTGTTTAATTTTTTTAATATATTTTTTGTTAATTGATTGACAGTTTATAACTACGAATAAACTGTCAGTTGAACCGCCGATTCACAATTTTTAAATTAATTTAACCGTAATCGAAATTATTAATAACGGTTCTGGTTCCGGTTTAGAACCATTGATCACGGTTACGGTTTTTGAACCATAACCGCCGGTTATTAAACTAACGGTTAGTCAATTAGAAATTTAACCGTGGTCAGGTCTACTTTAAAAAACCCAAAATCTACTAATTGGAGCAATATGTGCTAAGAATGCAAGCTCTTACAAAGAAAATCAATCCTCAAATTCAAATAGGTTAACTTAATTCATCAAATGAAGTAGTACAAGGTTTAACTTTATAATTGCAAGGATATGACAGAATTTCAAGCAAAGAAAATCCACAAAGTTGTGGAGGATTCTTTTATATTTCCAAAGAATTAAGAATTAGGTCATTTAAAGGTCTATAGCTTAAGTTATGGCTTTTGGAAGTTGAATATCTGATGTTATCTAAACAATAGCACCATTGCAGTTTTAGTTTCCATCATTGTGGTGCAAAAAAAAGTTAGAAGAACAATGATACGCCATAAAGGTGTCATTGTGCTTCACTTGTCAGGCATTGTAGTGGTCCTAGATTATAGCAAAAATGAGGAATTTTATGCCAAACATTGAATTTTATATGCCAACTATTTGTTTTAGGGGCTCAAAACATTAAGGAGGAATCAATAGTATATAAGGCATATAGTAAACTCATTTTGGGGGTCTTAAATGCTAGATGAAGCTACATTCTATAAAAAATTTTCAAACCACCTCCACTCACTAATCTTACATTTTGTAATCAATGTTTTGGTAGATAGAGGTTGAAAAGAGCTTAGATCAATTTTGGTAATTAGATCCATTAGAGAAGAGCTTCAAGGACATCAAAAGAACTTGGATTGGGAGGTTAGAAGTAAAGATTATTTTAGTGGAGTTTCCATTTTGATGAGAATTTTCTAACATGTACTCTAGTTTTCATAGTTTTTTTAATTATTCATTTACATTTTTTGATTATTTTATTACCTTAATGTAAATAAGAAGCTTAGATTGAGAGGCTTAGAGTAAGGAGTTTTGGAGAAAGTGTGACCATTTTCATAAGTATTCATTTTCTCTACATTGGTTTGTCCATAGTTGTATTCATTGTTCCTTGTATCTTTTGATTATTGTGACATTTAAGATGTTAAAGAAGCTTGGATTGGGAGGCTCGAATTATTGACTCTTGGAGAGAAAGTGTCATTGTTATGAACATTTTGAATCTTTACTTTAGTTTATTATAGTTATATTTATTTTTTCTTCATATCTTGAATTATATTATGGGGGAGAATATTCCAAATGTTGTTTTAATGATAATTATTCTTACATTGTAAGTTCCATGAGATAAATTGTTCTTTAATCCCTTATATCATTTCATTGATTATAAATAGATAGTTTAGGCTAAAAAGATCTAACATTTGATTAATATTTGACTTAAAAATCATCAAATAGATAGGTTAACTAATAGCTTAATGATTAGAATTAGATTATTGGTTACTACCCTCCTTGTTGGATTGATACTCAACTCACCAATAAATTACGATAAATGATAGGTGTACTTGCCTAGAGTTATACATAGTATAAAATTAGTTGCTTTAAGTTGAAAGTTGGCATTAGCATTAAATATACATGTACACCCTTTCATGACTATTAGGCACCTTTCTACTTCCTATACCTTTTAGTAAACTATGAAACCTTTTTTTTTTATCAAAACAAAACTTCTCTTCAAGACTAAAATGTCCATAATATTGACAGAATAAAGAGACATCATAAAAATTGTAATGTGATCTCATGTTGTTTCAAAATACACTTCTAGGTCTTCCATTTATAAACTCCCTTCCTTGATGAAATTTATCCTTTGAATATTGATCAAACATGTTTCTAGTTGATTGTAAATGCATACAGGGAGCTTGGGAAACCTATATTGCATAATATGGAGTCTATATATATTGTATGATAACTGTGTATTTATAAAGAAATTATGCCTATTATTAGCATATGCACATTTTTTCTAAATGTAAGCCTAGATGCATATATAAAAGTATGATGATTCTTCCTAGATTGTGATCCAGATGTGGATGTATCATTATTAAATAATTGCCTAGGAATATATTCTCTTCTTTTCCTTTACAAAAATTATTTTGGCATTAGGAGTTCCATTCCTTTAAATGAAACCTAAGCCATATCTATCATTGGAAACTTTTTAGGCTCCAAGTATGCTCTCTAACTTTTCTTTTCCCTTTGTAAATATTTGGTAGGTATGTCACAGACTACCAAATAATAAAATACTTAACTAACCTAACTATATATATTAGGGTAAGATATAGTCGATCCCACAGAGAACTAGTTATGTTTGTAGCTATTCCTAATGTTGCATAAAAGAAAAAGGAAATAAAAACTAACCCTTGAACGCAAAGGAATTAAAAATAAACAAAAAGACAATAACCAAATAGAAAGTAAAGAGGCAGGAAACAACTAACAAGAATGAAAAGAACGGTAGAAGACATTTTCTAGATTCATGAATTATAATCGATCATCAAATATAAGTAAATTGTGTTATGCCGAAGATGCTAGCCTAAAGACACAAAAAAACTCTATCATCCTAAGTTCTTCTATTTTTAGATAAGTCCTATACAATATAAAACTTTACCCTTAATCACGATAACCTTAAACAAACTTTGTAGATTTAGTGGTGTGATTACATTAAAAACTAGGAACTACTAACCTAAGCCATAATCACACAACTTTGGATTATGTAACTTAAAAAATTGAAATCCTAGACTAATTGATTAAATTTTCCTTCAAAACCAATTAACCTATTGCTAATTATGATTTTTGCTAATGAAAATTATAGATCAAAAGCTAAAACCTATCAATTGAACTAGAAATTATACCTAGGATGGCTAATCCTATGACTTAATACCTAACTCATAGCAATAATTATGAATTCCAACTCAGTCATAGCATAAATCATAATGCCTATTCAAGATCCATTCAAATTCTCACAATTATAATCCTTAAATCCATAAAATACCTCCAAACCCAATTAAAACTAAGCTAATATACTAAAATTAGCATAATCAAAATCTAAAATTAAAATAAGCAAAGAATAAAATGTAGATATCATAAAGGAAATAAAGATTAAAAAGACTGGAAAATAAGGGTTTAACATTAAACTATCAAAAACAAAGGTTTAACAAGCATTGAACATAATTCAAATAAAATACACGATAAAATAAAAACAAAAAAAAAGTAAAGTAATACAATAATAACACAGATAACCAACTAAATCTAAGGTCTAAACAGGAAACTAGAAGAAAAGAGATGAAAAGGAACCCTAAAACCTAAGAAAATAAGAAGAAAAGGGGTTGTATAAGAGGAAGCCTTCAAGCATGAGAAATATCTGCCCTCTTTAGGTTTATAAAGGTCCCCATATATGTCTTAGATGGCTGCTAGGGTTTTTGATATATTATGGGAGCAATTTGGTGAAGTTTTTCTCCCTAAGAATCAGAAAACAATGTTGTTTTTTAAATTCTATTTTAAGTCCCAAAATTTGACACTTTCTGCCTCTCTTCGTGTTTTTTGCTCTAACTCCTTCTATACAACTCCAATAATCATGAAATTTGGTACGTAGATTCTTCACATGATATTATTGCACCCCATAAAATTTCAGAACAATCTAAGCTAAAAGTGACTCTAATGCCTCATAAAATTCTCTTGTACCAAATTTGGTGTTCAACCAAGCTTGTCTTGTTTTTTTCTTTGTACATTCTTTATGGCTTATCATATAGCCTTGAAAGTTTATATGTAACTTCATAACATGATGTTCTAAGTCTCCAAATTGGTTCTGTGTCTCTTCTAGTTCCAATTCTAGGCCCTTTCAACTAGTATTTGTGTCCGAAGGTTAAATTTGTATGTAAATTCAAAAGGAACACAAATTAGGCATTTAAGCATCAAAATAGGGATGAATTAATATTGAAATGCATATAAAAATTTAATATAATTTAATCCTATCAAATACCCCCATACTTAAACTATTTCTTATCCTCAAACAAATTAAACGCAACCATTACATTCTATTAATTTTTTTTCAAAGAGATAAAGTCCATGCAATCTTTCAAACTTTGATAAATTTAAGCATTAAGCTACTACACACATATCATAATTAGTTTTCATTAGTACACATAAAAAAATCAAATGAAGACACCGTTGATCAAAGGTAAACAACAAACTAGGATGGATTTTCCTAACGATATTCACTTATTTCATTCAAGTGTTTTATGGTTGGTGTTTAGCTGAAGACTCCCTATAGGAGATCATACTACTATAGCCTTGCAAATTCACCAATTTTCTTCTACATACATTACATGCTATCATAGGTAAAAAGGGATTTTACTCAGGGTTGTAATAGGGCTTGGGTTTAGGTGAGCTATAAATATTTGAAGGTTTTCTCACAAGTTTTCACAAAGAACTAATTGTATAGGGACAATCAAATATAATTCTTGAGACATTCATATGAATACAACTTACTACTCATCACTAACTATTGCTGCCATATTTGATTCTTTTTCTTTCTATTTTTCTTTTCTTTTCTCTTTTTTTCCACTTTTTTTCAAAAATAAAGATATAATATCAATAACTATAGACGATGCACAACATGAGTAGAGATAACTCCTAAATCATCTCAGAATAAAATGTAAATCAAATATCCCATACTTACTCACCTAGCCCTTCATTAGACTTATAATTAGGTAAGGCTAAAGGGTTTTTGGATTTTAATATAAAGTGTTTAATTTAAGCAAAAAAAAGGGTTAAAGGCTTAAAAGGGGTAACAAAGGATAATAAATCAGATGTGTCATGTAAATTAAAGTGTTGAAAATAAAGAAGACCTTAATTATTTCATATAACATGCATCTAGAAATGTCAAACAACTTCAAAGTAAGTTTTGAAGATAATCTCCTTAGTGGGGCATCCTACACATCAAAGAAAATGAAATGACTTTATAATATGGTCATATAAGCTCAATTCCTTAAACAGGGTTATAAGAAAACCCATCATGATTTTACACATTTCCTAATTACTCAAGTATCAAATTTTTTACTAATTTTATGCAAGCAATTACTTCAATCAATCAACATGATTCACCTTATACTCAAGTATCCTAATTCAAATTCAAACACATGTTTCAATCTCATTACAACTACAATGATAGAATTTTATGCTTTAACATACATCATAACAGTTTAAGTGCAAAAAAAATTTAACTTGCCCCAACCCAACACTTAAATTACGCATTGTCTTCAATGTTCTAAAATCACTGCAGATACATGGAGGAATGGAACAAGAGTACTCCTCGGATAAAGTGAAACAATGAAGTCCTTGAGACAGATAGTCACCTGGTTTCTCTCTCACTTTAGCACACTTATAGAACAAAAAGAACAAAAGAAAGCACTCAAACTAAAAACAAGCAATAAACTTATCTCGACAAAGGAAACACACAAAAATTGAAAGAAAGGTTGGGTTACCTCCCAACAAGTACTTAGTTAAGGTCATAAGCTTGACCCCTGATATGTACATCATCTATTATTAAATGGATGTTTTAACTTGACAGGAAGCATGCTCAATGTCCTTAAAGAGCCCGAAATAACTTCCTTTGAAATGGGCTCACAACTAGCACGATGTCACATAGCTTCGGAGTGGAACCGCAGTGTGTCTCCTTCGTACTCTATAGTATACTCTCCACTAAAGACATCACTCTTCCAACAAGATGGTCTCCCCAGTGGTGTAGGCAATGGGTGTGGAGGCACTACATCCTGCTCGTCATCTTCCTCCTTTAGCTTGCTTCACCTTAACTCTTTCATCATTTTAGCACCATGTATCCCTTCCTCTTCTTTAACCTGTAAACTGCTAGAAAAAGGAAGAGAAACTTGGTCAGCAATACCAAAAGATGGACTACTTACCTTGGGAGGTTTTGCATCTCCCTTATTATCTTGAATTGTCTCCTTTTCCCCTCCTAGTTGCTCTTTCTCTTTCCCCATTTCTTTCAAGTGTTCCAATTGCTCTCCACTCCTCGGTGAAGTGATTCACACCTCCTCCCTAAGGTCTCTATCTGGATGGTGAAGCATGCTTTTAGACAATTGGGTTTTTATGCTTTAAAACACATCTTCTAGGTGTCTCAATTAATCTTCCATGTTATCCAAGCTAATCTTTATTTCCTTCTAGAATTGAAGAGTGCTCATCACTAAACTCGTTAGGATCTCCTCCAAAGATATCCTATTAACTTATGATAGCGATGGTAGAGGTAGAGGCACAAGCTGGAAGTACGATTGACTCTGGTAACACTAAAGTGCAGAATTGAAGCAATACTATTGTGTATCCTTCAAAATAAGACACATACCAGTATAAAAATAAGGGAAAGTCACATACCTTATCTTCTTCTTCATTTATCGTTGCTTGTTCTGCTGAAAGTGTGAGATTTTCCAATTGTTGCTCTAACTTGAAAGTAGTAAGAAAGTTATATTCATTATCATAATAATAACAGTAGGAGGAATCAAAATCAAAAGCACCTTAACAATGAGCCATCACCACTAAAAGTTTGTAAAGCTTAAGAAATATGTAAACTAAAACAAACAGAAGAAAAAGTTGACCACAATTAACAAAAACAAAAATAAAAATAGTTCAAGAAATAGCAAAAATACTATGCTAACTCTCCGACAATGGCTTTAAAAATTTGATAGGTCTATCACGGACAACTAAATAATAAAATACCTAACTAACCTAAATATATAGTAGGGCAAGTCAAGGTCAATCCCGCAGAAAAATGGTTGTATTTTTCTCTATTCCTAATATTTCACAAAAGAAAAGGAAAATAAAAACAAACCCTACACGTAAAGGAACTAAAATCAAATAAAATGACAATTAAAAAAATAAAGCAAAAGGCCAAGAAATAATTGACAATAAGGAAAAGATGGGTAAAAGATATTTTCCAGATTCATGAATTATAATTGATCATCAAATATATGTAAATTGTGTTATGCCTAAGATGTTAGCCTATAGATATAAATAAGCTCTTGCGTCCTAAGTTCCTCCATTTTTAAATAAATCTTATACGATAGAAAACTTATCATCAATCACGCGGCAACCTATAACAAGCTCTTTAAATTTAGTGATGCAACAACATTAAGAACTAGGTAATGACTAACCAAAACCATAATTACACAAGCTCGGACTATGTAACTTAGAAAATTGAAATTCTGAACTAATTAGTTAAGTTTACCTGCAAAACCCATTAACATATCGCCACTTATATTTTCACTAATGGAAATTATGGATCAAAAGCTAAAACCTAGCAATTAAACTTGAAATTATACCTAGGATGGCCAATCCTCTGAGCTAATACCTAATTCATGGCATTAATTTTGAATTCCAACTCAATCGTAGCATAAATCACATTTCCCATTCAAACCCCATTCAAATTCTTAAAATTATCATCTATAAATCTATCAAATACCTTCAAAACCAATTAAAACTAAGTTAACATATAAAATTAACACAAACACAATCTGAAATTAAACTAAACAATGAATAAAATTTAGAAATAAAAAAGGAAATCAAGATTAACAAGGTTGAAAAATAATGATTTAACATTAAACTAACAAAAACAAAGGCTTAACAAGCATTTAGCATAACCCAAATGAAACACATGATAAAATAAAATCAAAATAGAAAAATACAATAATAACAACACAAATAAACCAAAGTTTAACAACTAAACAACTAAATCTAAGGTCTGAACATGAAACTAAAAGAAAAGAGATGAAAAAGAACCCTAAAAACTAAAAAAAGAAGAAGAAAAGGGGTTGCCCAAGTGTGGGCCTTGAAGAATGATGACAATCTACCCTCCCTAGGCTTATATAGGTCCTTATATATGTCTAGGATGGCTGCTAGGCCTTTAAGGATGTTATGGGGGTGCTTTAGTCAAGTTTTCCCCTAAAAATCATAAAATAACGTTGTTTTGCAAATTTCATTTAAGTCCCAGAATTTGACAGCTTCTACCTCTCTTCACATTTTTTGCTCTAACTCCTTCTATATAGCTCCAATAGCCATCCAATTTGGTATGTAGATTCTTCACATGATTTTCATGTACCCCATAAAAGTTTAAAACAATTTGAGTTCTAAAAGTGCCTCTAATGGATTATGAAAAATGGTGTTCAACTGATCTTATCTTGTTCTTTTCGTTATGCACTCTTCCTAGCTTATAATATGGCCTTGAAATTTGGAGGCGTAACTTTATAACATGATGCTCTAAGTCCCCAAATTGGTTCCACACCTCTTCTAGTTCTAATTTTGCTCCAAATATTGGCCTTTTAACTAGTATTTGTGTCCTAAGGTTAAATCTGCATGTAAACTCAAAGGAACACAAATTAAGCATTTAAAAATCAAAATAGGGATGAATTCCTATTGAAATGCGTATGTAATCTTGATATAATTCAGCCTTATCAATTTTATAATGATTCCTTAAGAGAGTTTACCTCACTCTTTAAGGACTCATTTTCATCCATCAATTTCTTGCTATCATAATTGTTAATAATCAAACTTTTAACTTCTAATCATGCAGATCTTTCTTTAACCTATTATTCTCTAGCCTAAGTTCATCCACCAATTTCAAACATTCATTATATTTGAAAGAAAATTTCTTCCTCTTTAAGGTCACATATTCTAAACATTAAACTAATTCATCCTTACTCAATTTATCATCTATATTTTCACTATCATCAAAAGAGAGGAAACTAGAAGGTACACCATCCTATAATGTAATAAGACAAAAGTAAGGAACTTCCTTTCCCAATTCTTCACCCTTGGAATCACTTGAGCTTTCCCACATCATGGCCTTCAAAGCTTTCTTCTTCTTCCTCTCCTTCGTCTCCTTCTTTTCCTTCTTGCCACCCCTTTATTCCTTCTCACTCTCTTTGAGAAGTGGGAGTTAAGTACTTAAGTGCCTCGATTTCCTACTTCGAAATAAATAATGTTAATAGACTTTATTTTAAGCTCATTTTTACCTTGCTCTCTTCTCTTTGAATGGGTCGTCTTCTTCTTCAAGAAAATTTTAAAATTCTTTGTGAGGAGAGTTATATCATCTTCACTTTCATCTAATGATGTCTCATCATTGCTTTTCTCTTCCTTCATGGTCTTAAATTCTAAATTTTTCTTCCTTGTTACTACTTCCTCCTCCTTAGTCTCTTTGAGCCGCATCTCATATGTGAGGAGTGAGAAAATAAATTCCTCCAAAGGTCATACATTAAGATCATTTTCTTCTTAAATTGTGGTCACCTTTGCCTCTCATTCCTTTAGTAAGAATCTAAAAACATTTCTAATAAGCTCATCTTTAGAATAAGACTTTCCTAAACCCTTTAATGCATTAATAATGTCAATGAATCTTGTGCACATACTATTTATGATTTCATCATGATGCATATGAAATAATTCATATTGATGTCTGAGCATAGAAACTTTGCTTTTCTTCACTTAAGTAGCTCCCTTTTGTATAACTTCAAATGTATGTCAAATTTCATGTGTCTCACACATCAAAACCCTATTAAATTTATTTATATAGAGTATAAAAAACAAAATATGGACAACTCTATTGCTTAAAGAATTAATCTCTTATCCTTACTAGTCCACTCTTCTTTAATCTTAGGCACCTTTTGATTATTTACAAACATAGTGGAAATGTATTGTTTACACTAACTATATCCTATAATTCTATGTTTTCGACTATAAGAAAGAATTTCATTCTTTTCTTCCATTCGATATAACCATTCTCATTAAAAAATAATGCTCTACTAATGTTTTTCCCTTCCTGGCTAGATAAACCTATCAAGTTTATATTCTAGATCTTTTTTATTAAAATTTTGTTAGAAATTAACCAAGCATAAGTGAGCCTAGTTTTGATAACAATTATATGTCCTAAAGCCACCAAGGAGGATAGGGGTGAATTGAGTATTCTAAAATTTTTCTAAATAAATATCCTAAACCATTTGAATCGATTTCAAACTATATGTAATCCTTACATCAAGATTAAACTCTAATGATATTCAAATTCTTATGCCAAATGTTCAAAAGACAATAATAAAGCAATAACACAATAAAAAATAATTAAAGAGTGAAAGGTAAGGAGGATACATAAGTATTTTTATAAAGATTTGACAATAACCTTAATTACCTACATCCACTCTCCAATAATAATGTTGGACATTTAACTAAATCACAAAAACGAATTACAACTTCTTCTTTGTCCTAGTATTCTTTTTAGAAGGTGAAGAGGAACCTTTAACCAATCTTTTTCAAGGAAAAATGAAGCCTTTACAATTGTTATCAACCTAGAAAAAATCAAAAAATCTTGTCATAAGAACAATTACACCTCAAAGATGTTTTACTTGAAAACTCAACATCTAAGGTTTTAACAGCGTAACAAGATGAAAAGTATGAATGATGTACTTCTTAAAAGCTTAGAAAATGTTTTTTATTGGATTAAAAACACCAAATTTTCTTAAAAACTCATATTTAACCAAGACAGCTCAAAAACACAAAATTTTTGAAAGCTTTGATCACTTAATGCTTAAAAACATGTTAGACATAAATTTCTCAATTAGTCATTACACTGTTAGTGACTATAATAATGATTCCATTAGAAAACAACAAAGCTATTTGTCCCATTGTTTACCTTCTAGACAGAAATCATGACTATAACAGTATCATTGACCCATTATTATAGACCACCAATGATCTCATCTAAGACTAAAATTGTGTCGTTATGCATTATATATAACCATTATATATCACTGTTATGCTTTTTTAAAAAACATAAAAATGATTCAAACATTTTTCAAAACTCTCCAAACATTTTCCTAACATCAAATGTAACTTCATCAAAGTTTCAAATGATCTCAAGATGATTTTGGATACCAAGACTTATCAATTAAGTTTAAACACAAAAATATGTCATGGTTTGTAGCAGTTAATTAAAGCTCATTTTTTTAAACTTTTATTTTCAATCAACTTGTAAACACTTCAAAATCATTCCTTTATCTTTAAAAAATTCCAAACATATTCAAAAATAATTTTAAGGCTAATTTAAATCCAAAATAGTATCAATTGACTCAAACATAATAATTTTCCTTATCTAATGAAAATTTTATACACTTTCAAAACCTTAAGCAATGGTGTATGCAAAATGAGCCCTATGAATTTTAAATCTTCAAATAAAAATTAAAACTAAGTTTAAAACTATCTAACTAATACATATGGATGTCTCTCAAAATTATACTGGAAGTTGTTAGCCTCCATTCCCTCGATAATCTTGTATACTTGATTTAGTATCTTATGTATTAAATTGCCTCTAGCATCTACATCTATAATACTATAAGTAGAAGAGGTCACTCTAATATAAAAGATATCAACTTGTTACTAGATACTAAACCTGTGACCTGGGCACCTAGCTAGCATGATTCTAAATCTCTCATAGGCTTCGTATAAACTCTCATTCTCATATTGAGCAAAATGTGTAATCTCAGTTTTCATTTTAACTATTTTAGTTGTAGTAAAAATGTTTAGCCAAGAAAAATTTTATCAATTCATCTTAAATCGTAATAGAGCTAGCTAAATAGTATAAACCCATGCTCTAATCTTATCCTTAAGAGAGAATGAAAAAGAACCTTAACTTAACTGCATCTTTTGAAATTCCATAATGCTTAAACAAATTACAAATATCTAAGAAAGTTTCTAGATAGGTGTTAGGATCTTCTAAAGTTGAAACTTTAAAGTGTTAGGCTTTAACCATGAAGATAATTCATGGGGGATCTCAAAATGTTATATATTGACCCTCAGTCTAATAATTCCAAAGGTCTATTATTGTTCCCTATAGTTAAATCCATCATAATTAACTCTTTATGCTCTTTTGAGTTCTAAACTACTAAATCCTCTTGATGTTTCATATATGGTCTTTCAAGTTCTAACTAAATTTGATCTTCAGTAATAGATTCTACTTCTACCTTAATAGATGCACCTATATAAGTCTCTTTTCTAATTATGTTTTTTTATTTTAGTTTAAGATCAAATCTTAATTCTTCATGATTTTGGTCATAAGTATACAAACAAAGCAATTATAAACTAAGAAAGAAAAATAACCTAAGAAATAAATAATCAAAGAAAATAAAAAATAAAAAATAAAAAATAAATCAAGTAAAAACAATAAAAATAACAAAATAAAACTCTAAACTAATTGAAATTGATCTCTTCCAAGTATTACTAAAAATGATCTCATCAACAGCACCAAAAATTTGTTATAATCTTCCTATACTTTATTTCTAATCTAATCTAATCTAATCTAAGACTGATCTAAGGAAAGTATACTTATCAGTAAAAAAATAGAGTAGATTCTTTTAAGTTTAGTTATTGTTCCTATAGGGATCTCATGCAACTGCTAAGTCACACAATGTATGTTTATCTAAAGAACTAAATTAAATGATAAACTAAATAAAAATACTAAATTAACTAACAAGTGCACTAGATCACAAGTAAACTTAAGGTTACCAATATCAAATGTCTAGCTCGTGGTTTAAATTTCAATGGATTAACTAAGTATAGAAATTCTTGTGTGATTAGACTTATAGTATCTTCTCTAATTCAATATAGAAGTATGATTAAGTTAATGTCTTTTCTCTATTAATCTTATTTCATTATTTGGTCATTCAATAAACCTATGATAATATGTTTAAAGATTAAGAAGTTCGAATATAAATTTCTCTTTTAGATCTAAGACCCTTACTTTTAATCAAATTTTGGTCATTCACTTATTTAAATAACATTTTTTAGTGATTTTTTTATTTAATTAGAGTAGATTCCTTGAACCCCGAACTACCCATCAATCTATTCTAGATAGCAAGTTCACAATAAATAAATAAATAAGCATTTAAATAAAAAAAAAGATCTTTACATAATGAAATAATTATAATGTAGTTAATTCATCTACTTATCTTGTTTTAACTATTAATTAAAGTAGTCACATATATTTATTAATAAACTTGAGAATTTAATTGAAGTGCACATATCTAAAGAGTTATTATACAAAGGAGATAAAGCGAGAGAAATACACTCAGAATATAGCTATCCCAATTGTAATCATGTTCCCAATTCCTTGATCTACTCTGTGAAACACTTGACTATGTATCTCTAATAAAACATATAAAGAAAACCTAAAAAAATAAAACAAAAAATCTAATGAAAGATTATTCAAGGCCGCTGAACCCTTTAATTATGTGTTAATACATAGTCATGCTAGGTTTAAGGTTAATTAGAGACTAATTTGCCCTTAAAACAACTATTGACTGTGGTTTTCTCAATATACCACAACACTGTTATTGACAATTGTTGATTAACAATTTCATATCAAAATAAGGTTGAATATACATAAAATTATATCATAAAAATCCATGTAGTATATCCCTATCAAATGGTCAGATGTTTCATAAATTTGGTCAACTTAAGTAGTGTTTGACTAAAAGAGGTTTGAAAAGGTATAATAGGAGTTCGGTCCTAAAAAATAAACCTAGTATAGTCAATATTGTAGAAAAAGGATATGTCCTTTAGATTCTGTATGGCTCATCAGTGTCAATTCCTTTAGTATCTTCCACAAATTCATAGAGTCAATAATCCTATCATCATCAGTGTCAAATCAAAGATTATGTTCTGTAGCTCCTCGTTGTTAAGTTCATAATCTATGTAATCTATCATTGTCTACATCGAATTTGGTGATTAGCTTTTACAGTTCGTCATTAATGACTTCATAACTCAGGTTCAACATGATTGATTGCAACTCGAAAGATGAAATCTTACCATCTCCAGCACTGTTAAATTTCGTATACACATGTTCCAATTTTTATATTATGGGTTAGAATCTTTTAAATGGAGGATTCTGTAACATTCCTACTTACTTTAAAACTCAATTCCCAATTCACAATAATTTTCAAATTGCAACAACTCTAATCCCTCAATTGAATTCCCAATTTCAACATAAACCTTAATTTACATTTGAACCACATTTCAATATAAACTTTCATTATAATAAATCTAATAAATCAAAGGTATTAACTTAAATCAAAAGAGAAATAATTATTAATAAAATTTACGGTTCCCAAAGTCAATAAATCTAATATCCATCCAAAATATATCAACATTCTCCACTTGATCATAAAGGAATCAATTTTCAAAGAATAATAAAAATCTTAGTAAAATTAGTTCCTGTAGCATCCTGCGACATGCTGTCTCACCTAAACTATCTACCAATACCAAACTTGAAATGTGAAAAGCTTAAAGTCTACTGAATATCTCTTGAAAAATTTAACGGCCAATGAATGAGCTACCAACTTAATAAGAGGTAACTAGAATGTACCCATCATGCACTATATAATACATATAGATATAAAAGAAATATATATATATACATACACATAAGCATCGCATCGTAATTTTATATTACAATTTACATCCATTTACATTTATTTATTATTCTAAATCCGTTTTTTCATTTCTTAAATTTCCATTTAATATTTATCTTAAACATTTAGGTCCTACATAACCTAGTATAGTTATATCCAATAGTCTATTGGCAAACATACCAAACATGATACTTCCCACTCCTAAAAATATTCTAAGCATTCCCACTCCTAGAATACTAGGTCTTATCAAATAAATCATATACCCCACTATTGGATGCATTTTAGATATCCTCCCTCTTTGAATACCAATATAAATCACTAAGGATATCCCCACTTCTAAAATACCTTGACACGTGCCTAATAATAATTCTCATTTTCAACGCATAAATATTAAGACCATCGAATATAAATCTACTTAGACAAGCTACTAACTAAGTTTTCCGTATGATTTCTTAATTTTTTACAAATTCACTATTGATCTTTCTTACCTTTGCATTTCATCATCATAAATCTATACTTTAATATCTTGTGATTTAATCATAATTTCCAGCAAGACGTAATCATACCCCTAAAATAATTCTCAACATCTTTTACAAATTTTCATATTTCATCATACGGTAGCTTATCACAAAATTTATCACGTGATCATATACATATTTTTAATATGAGCATAATTTATATAATATTCATATTCTTGATCCATAACTTACAAAAATCTTAATTATTCATAAATCATATATATTTCACATAATACAATATATTTAAGTCATATAAACCACACAAAATCACGTTATTTACAATTTTCACAAATTGTATCTAAAAACTAATAACCCATTTCCATAAATTCACATAAATCATAATAGTTATTTTTAAGCAAAAATTTTCACATAATAAAATACACTGAAATCTCATATTTCACACAAATTTGTCATTTTTCATTATTTACAAAAACTTATATAATAAGGTATTTGAATTTCTCAACATTTATACATAAATCATAATATCAACTTTTCACATAAAATAAAAAATAAGGTACATTCTAATTAATCCCCTTACCTAAAAAATCGAAGACTTAGAATCCTTAATTAATCATGCGCTCCTTTCAATTTTTCTCCAAGACTTAATAATAATAATAAAATAGATTAAATAAAATAAGAATAAACTCTAAAATTTTTGCTAACTTATTATACTACCCTTAACTTTTACTAAAATTTCCAAAACTACCCCTTCAATGCCTTATTTTCCTACTTTGCCCTTACATGTTCTCTAAAATTCCTAAACTACCTTAACTTTATCTAAAATTACAACTTTGCTACCAAAATTTATTTATTTTTTCCTTTCTCTCCACTCTCCTCACATTCTCGCTCCTCTTCCTCTCTGCTCCACTCTCACCTGACACTCCTCTTCATCTCCCCCCCCCCTTTTCTTCTCCTTTGTTTTTGTTTTCCTTTTCCTTTCCTTTTCTTTTCTTCAATTCTCTTCTCCTCTTCTTCCCCGCTTCCCATCATCAACATCATCTCTCCTCTCTTCCTCCCCTCTTTTCAATCCCCTTTAAAAACTCAACCAAAAACTAAAATTTTCTCTTTAAACACAAAGAAATCATCACCTTACCTTACCACAACCTCACAAGCATAAGAAATTGCAGCTACTCAATTAGTTTTTGGAAGAAAAAAAAATGAAAACAATGGAGAGGGGAGGGTTATCGTCAAAACCAGTGGAAAAAATGGAAAGACGATGACACAGAAAAAAATAAAACCTAATGATCTAGTTGGGCTGGGTCTTAAGGGATGGGTCAACTCTTGGGCTTGTATTTTATATTCCTGGGTTGGGTTAAATATTTTTCTGGGCTTCATAGATTTAATCCATTAAATGGGAGCAACCTAGTTGGTAAATCAATACTGGACTCATGTTTTGTAAACTTTTCCCTAATTGAACAATCATCTAAAATTGCCAATGATTCATATGATTGCAAAGAAAGTAAAAGGGAAAAAAACATTTTTTTCAACTCTTGGATACATAAAGAGTATATTTGTAGTGATTGCTAAATGTTTGTAATTTTTTATATATTATAAATAAATATAATTAGAGCAATTGAGAGATTGAAGAGAATGATTTAGGGATTTAAAGTTGATATGTTAGAGTCACATAGATATCGGTAAGGAGTTGATGGGTTACCTAACTTAAAAAATAAAGCGCATCACCATCTTTTGACAAAGTGCCAGTTTGGATGGACTTATTTCAGTAGAGCTTTTGTTAGTGGAGCTTTTCTGAGAAGAGCTTTTATA
>JAOXYD010239863.1:0-17200 GCA_028565735.1 Pinacopodium congolense | reverse complement strand
ATATCATCTCTAGATTCAAATGCATGGCAACATTAAAGACTAAGGAACAACTAACAAAAGCCATAACCTTGCAAAGTCAAATAATGTAACCTAAAGAATTGAAATTCTGGATTAAATTGATTAAGTTTCATGTACAAAACCAATTGACCCATTTCTACTTATGGTATTTGCTAGTCACATACAAAATCAATTAACTTATTACCACTTATGGTATTTGCTAATGAAAATTACGGATTAAAAGCTTATACCTAGAAATTGAACTAGAAACCTATAGAGCAATTCTTAATTCATGGCTTTAAAGTAGATTTCCATCTTAACCTTAACCAATAACATAATACCCATTGAAATCAATCCACATCTCACAATTATAAACTCATCATCCCTTCAATATCTTCTTACATAAAGAAATCTAGCCTAACATATTGAAATAATCAAAATAGAAAATAAATGGCAAAAAAACATACTTGAATAGTAAAGAAAGTTGCTAGAATTGAAAATAAAGTAATCTATTCAACAAATATCAAAGGTCTTACAATGAAAAGGCATAAAAACATAACTTAAATATAAAAACAATAAGAAAAACATAAATGATAGTAATGGAAAGTAAAAATAAACTTAAAACAAAGTATCTAAAGGTTTAGTAATGTCATCTAAAATAGACAGGTGAAGTAAGGTTGCCTAAAGAGGGATGAAAACTACCAAAATTTTATGTCTTTGCCTCTTTAATTGTGTCTAATTTAGGTTTAATCATCCATAGATGAGTAAAAGTTTAGTTTACTCTTAGTTTTTCATTTCATGGATGCTCAACAGTGGTTGATAGTACCATCAATGCCCCCCTGTCAAACCACCGTTAAGCATTCTAGAATTTGACCTTAAATGGTGGTTCTCCTAGAATTTGTTGCTAAATCCAATTTCACTTTAAACCTTCTCCAAACTTTTCCCTTTCGATGAAATTTTGTTTCCTGAGATCAAATATGTATGTAAACTCAAAATGAACACAAATTGGTATTTTTACATCAAAGATAGGCATGACATCATATCAAAACTCAATATATTGCATACCTGTCATCTTTCAAAAGCAAGCTCGAAGACTGTGAAATTGTGGCATCAACTTAGAAGTATAGTGCCATAATTCGAAACACTATTAAAAGAGAAATTGGAACGATCGATGGTCTATCTCCTTGATTATTTACACCTTTTATGATGATTTCAAAAAGAGGGAAAAGTATGTATGTATGTTTTTAAGGGGGAGAGTATGCATTTTTTAGTGGGAGCTATTCTTGAATTCTTGTTTAATTTAGGGGGAGCTACATATTCATGAAGTAAGGGGGAGTTAGTCAGAATTGAATCATTTGAATCTTGAAATTTGATCATGTTGACCTAATTGTATTGTTTAAATCGTTTTAGTTTTATCATCAACAAAAAGGGGGAGATTGTTGAACCAAAGAGGATTCCACCTGATTTTGACAAAACACCCATTCTACTAATATTTTTATTTAAGTGTGTTTAAACATAGGTATGATGAAGAATAAGAGGTTAATTAACCAATTACATATTAACACTCGACAGAATACAGATCGGTCAACTGAACACAGCGTTGAAGGAAGCATCAGTCGATCGAAGCATGATGATCGGTCGATCGAACATCTTGAGAAGATCAGATGACCGAATAAAGAAAAGGTCAACCTAATGAAGACTGGTCGACCAAACCTTTGCTATCATGAACAAGTTTAAAAGATCAGTCACCCAAACATGGCATATCTGTCGACCAAACAGATATCAATCGACTAAATAGAGCACAACGATCACATTGCACAATAGATAGAAGATTTGACCAACAGTCACAAAATATGTACAATGGTCCAAAGAATTAATTATCAGATGATGAACATTGGAGGATGTCCAACGGATAATTTGATCTATTTCTACAATAAATAGAGACAAGAAGAGACTAAAGATATAACAAGTGAAACAAAAAGTGATATACATGTGATATACAAGTGTTGAGTATAGTTTATATTTGAGTTTAGCTTTTGTATCGTGAGCTTATTAGTGTGGATGATCCTTGAGGTTATTCTTGAGCTATAAAAGAATTTGCAAGGTTATTATTAATCCTAGAAAAAGGTAGAAAGGTTATTCTTAAGCCTTGAAAAATAAGAGTTTGTTATCCTTGAGCCAAAAAGGATTTGTAAGTTGTTACAAATTTTAGGTTTGTATTTCTTATTTTATTTTCAATAATTACAAGTACTCTTCATATTATTTGTTTCATTTTTGTGTACTTAATTTTCGCAATTATTGTTTCTTTGTTTTGTATATTTTCTTTAAAAGTTTCAAGAACTTAATTCCCCCCTCTTAGGTGTCATTTAGGGCCAACAATCTAACAGTTGCTCCTTAGATGTTTCAATTCCCCTAGATCATCTAGAGTTCCTCTCTCTCCAAATGTTATACAAATTTAAGCCAGAAACTATTAGGTAAGTAGCCTTATTTCCTTCATAAGTACTCTTATACATTATAAGTCAATGAAAAACCTCATCAAAGCTAATGGATGAATTATTCAGATGGCTTAACTCTTTTATCCAATTCTAAATGTGGCAACAGAAGCTATAACTAAAAAATAGTCACTTAAGGGGTCGAGTTGATTTTTCCATAGATAGCATCTTGTTGGTAGATTGGGGAAGTTTAGCCTCTCTAGGGTAGGAAGTTTACCTTGTAATTAACCACATGAAAAAGAAGACTTTTGGTAGCAAATATTGTTCAATACAATTTTACTCCACTTTCATTTAGGACTTAACATTTTGAATATCTCCTCATGTGAGTGTTAGTAAATATGCTTGAAGAGTGGCCAACCATTAGTAAGAGTTTAATCTTTTAAGGTGTAGATTACAGTCAGGTAGGATATTATTAAATCCCTATGGGTTTTCCCAAAAATTGGATCTGATCTTTAACTTTACCCTGGATTTGACTAGAAACCTTCTTATAATTTTTTAAGAGTATGTGGTGTTGTAAAGTGGACCTATTTCACTCTAATTATCAAAATATGATGAAGTTACCTCTCTATTTCCAATTATACAATTGATAATGTCAGTTGTTTTTCTTTAAGTTTCAAAAATTGTGTGAAGAAAAAAGATTTATCAACTTTATTATTTACTTCCCAAAAGTTTTTTTACATGTAAAAAATAGCTATTTATCAGTCTTACCTATAATGAATCCTTGTTAAACCAAAAATATCCATAATCTCTTACCTATAAACACTTTGTTACTTAGATTAATAGGAGTAATCCTTAGACCTCCTTCCTCCATTGGTTAGTAGATATCAAACCTGCTTACTTTAGCTATATATCTCTCAACTTGCTTCCCCACCCGTAGAAATCTTCTCATAATTTTCTTAATTATCTTTGTAATTCCCTTTTCTAGGAAGAAGTCAACAGACTAATAGATATGGAGAGAACAAATCACTAACTTAATTATCTAAAGTCTTTATAAAGGATAGAGCTCAGTGACACTAGCTATTTAATCCTTTATGGAAATAGAGGAGGAATCTTCCTTATAATAATACTCAAGCCTAAATATGTAAAGGGTAGATCTCTTATTTGGAATCATGGAGAGCCATAGATAATGTTGCTTAGTTGCATCATAGACGATCATGGAACTTCTGTTATAGTTGATTACCAAACCTGAGACTACCTTAAATGTATTCATGGAAGCCACGAGAAGACTTATTGATTTGTTATAAGCTCTTGAGAATAGTAGTAAGTCATTTGGAAATGATAGACTAAAAATAACCACTCTTTTGTATGTGCTACAATATTGAAAGCTAGGATCCTATATTACATTGTGCTTTCTAAGTCTAGTGAAAGCTTGCACAATACCAAAAGGTATGAGGAAATGGGATCCCTTTGCCTTAACCTTTTTCATCCTTTAAACAATTCAGTAGGCTATTGACAAGAAAAAAAGAAAATGATTAATATGCATTATGATATCTAATTCCCAAAAGTTGTAGGAATCCAAATGCCTCAAGTAAATGGAGAATAAAGTCCCAAATAATTGAGTTGAGTGTTTTATGAAAGTCAATTTTCATGGCATAATTTCTTAAGGAGTTCCATTTACTTGACTCCCTTGAATAACTCATGAACAAGGGGCATATAATATTTCCAATCAATATGTTCTTTTTAAAAGCAATTTGAGAGTCAGTGATTAGTTCTTTAAGAACTCTTTTCATGTTTGTTTGCTAGGAAATTAGAAATTATTTTATTTAAAGTATTACATAGGAGATGGTTCTGAACTCATTATGAGATCTAGGGATTGGAACTTTGGAAAGAGACAATGAAGGTTTTGTTTATTACCTTAATAATTTTACCTTTTTCAAAAAAAAAAGCCTCAAGAATAGTTTTAGTTACTATATCTTTGATACGAGGACAAAAATTCTAAAAAAAATAGCAATGTAATCCATTAGGTCTTAGAGCCTTACTTGGATTTAAATCAAATACAAAATTTTCTATATATTGAGCGTTGAATGGCCTATATACTAACTATAGTTATTATTCGGAGAAGGCATTCTAGATGAAATGAGAGTTTCTATTGAGAAGTGATTGGTGGCATAAAAGCCTATGGAGTATGCAAAAAATGTGAAAACATTTCGTTAGTTCCTCCTAATAGTGAGTTGTTCCCCCATTCTACTTAGACATTAAGAATTCTATTGATATTCTTCCTTGCCATTATGGTCTTATAAAAGAAGCTAGTATCCTTATTACCCTCCTTGAGCCATTATGTCTTGGATATCTACCTTAATAATTAATTGTAATTTGTTAGTGCCTCTCTATAATAGCTTAAAGCCATCTTTTCCCAATTAAGCATAGAGCGATTTCCTACCGAGCTTTAGGGAGATTGACTTTTACCATTTGTCAATGTCAAGAATATTCTTTCATTATGCCTTTATGTTGAGTTCCCTAAATTATTTTTTAATCAGTTTCAATTTCTAAAGACGTGTAACTTTATGACCAGAGATTGGCTAAGTTAATCCTTTACATATGGAGCCATTGAGCCCCTCAATCTCTATAAGAAAGTTACTAAATCTAAATGAGAATATACTCTTACACTTGTTGAGAAAATTCTATATGACAATAAGGGTGTGTCTAAGAACAAGGGAAATAGGAAAGAGGCATTACTCTCTATAAACATGGATAGCCCATCCCTATTCACTAGTTCTCTGCCTAGTTTTTTTTTCTTCAAATGTGCCATGTTGTGTTTTTTTTATTTCTCTAATAAGTTCTTATCAAATTTCATTTCTATAACCCCAAGCTTCTCCACACAATCTTTACAGTCACTTTTGAAATTTATTCAACAATATAATGCATATATTGCATTCTACTTTAGTTTTGTAAAGAGTAATAATAAAGTAGCCCATCAAAAACTAAGGCACTTGGACTGAGTCACTAATGAGCATCTCTATATTTCAAAGTTGGATGCATATATAAAGGACACAATAACTTGATGTTGACCTGAATCATTATGATAAATAAATGAATAACTTGATCATTGTCTTGAAAGGCATAAGCATCGATCATTCTTGAATAAAAAATGTGGTGATGATTAGTCATGATATTCTAAAGGACACCCAAAAATTTAAGGCTATTACATTTCTTAAGCTTAGTTTCCAATATACCAAGAAGAATAAGCTTATTGTCATAAATGAAATCCTTAAAAGATTATTGTTTCTTTAGGTAATTAAACAATTTTTTATTCCTCCTACTATATGCAGCTTTACATGTTAATACCTCTACTTTTAACACGCCAACATCAGTATTTTATTTATTTATTAATTTTTTAACTCCTTTAACGGAAGTGTATACATGGTTTTATATCATCAAATAGATGATATGATGACCATCTAGATGCTAGGTCAGAATCACACATAAATATTTGACAGTGTTAAAATGTCTTAAGTGGATTCCATATTGTTATAGGGGGTTATACTAACATAGAACTAAAATGACAATTTTAATATTGAAATTTTAATAATTACATCAAGCGACAATATTGTAATCTCAAAATACACTATAGGTTAAAGATATGGATAAAAGATCTTCTATTTATTCATTTAACAAGAACTAAAAGTCTCTAGGTTTTGAATTAACAATGAATATTTTTTGTTATTAGTCCAACTTATATCTTATAAGTTGGGAAGATTTATTTGGATTTCCAAAATTATGCAATGCAATGCATTTCAAGTGTCTCATAAATTTGTAAGACTAGTAATATTCAAGTCCTTGTAATAAAGAAAGAGGAAAGGAGATAATAGCTTCTATCTAATTTTCTCGTAAATCTTGAAAAACTTTTAAGGGATTGTAGATATCATCATTCAAAATCATAAAATGAAATCTTTGAATTTAAGTATTTAACCAATTATTACTGGTGAATTAAAATTATTTATATGGCTTGAGAAGATCCATAACAGAAGCGCTATTAGTTATAGTTTAATGATATCCCAAGTTTATTGTTAAGTTTCTTTCAAAATATTAAAAAATTCGTCAATAGAATTTAGATTCCTACTGCCATGATAGTTAAGGGCATTTATCTTTTCTTTCTCTTTTCCTTAATTTATTACTATTAACTATTTTTGTGAACTTTAACACATCCATCCCTACCATTGAGAGATTTCTTTATAGTTCCTCATTCAAATTTTTTCTTTCTTCTACTGTTGCCCACTCCATGCTTGTATCCTTTTGTTTTGGCATCAAAGCCAAGTTTGTCCCCAGAAAGGGTGATGCTTGGCTATAGGAGTTTTGTTAATTAGGATATCTACTTTCTCTAGCTTACTGAGGGTGAGTGGTCCCAATTTTAAGACCCAAAGGAGGCCATAAGTCTATTAGTTTAGTTGATTCATAATTGGGGAGAGTCAAAAGTATCTTGAGAAATGGATTTCTTTACAAGATCTAAGTCTGTATCCACTACTTCTAGTTTTAGTCTAAGCATAGAGAATGGCTGGATCATCAATAACGAGGAGATAAATATAGAAAACTTCAAGAAATTGAACAACAATCAAGAAGTTCCTAAAGTTAAAAAATATCAATTTTATCAAAAAATCAAAGCTTAAATTATTTCAAAAGTTAGATTATATAATAAATACAAAAATAGGGACATTTTTATGGCCAAATCATTCAAAATCATCCATCTATCATTCTAAAAAAGCTTTAAAAAGCATATAAAAAATGTTTATAACCACATCCTCATTGGATTAGTTCAAATAGGTGTAAAACCCCTCACTAAAAGAGGTCTAAATACGTCTATATTGGAATGTTAAAGAGATGTTAGGTTTTATAACTTTTAAGATTCCTTTTTGAGTGCCACAAAGTCTAATCTATGTAAAGGCACCGTCACTAAAAAAATCTACCCCAACTTGATAATTTCCTTAAGGGATAAAAATTAGATTTATTGATATTAAAAATAAATACAAACGTCTACAAGATGAGTGCATGATCAATTCCTATGGCCATTGTTTACAAAATTCATTACAAATCCTTCGTCACAAACTTTTTTAATAAAGCCTTAACCCCAAAAGGTCAAAAATGGGAGACACTTCTATCTGCAAAACAATTGGTCAAAGTCTAATATAATTATTTCTAAAACCATAAAGTGGAAAGATATTAATTTGTCTTATGAATGGATCTTTTAAGGAGAAGTGGAGCCTACTCTAGTTAATCCTTTAAGTCCAAACACTTATACTTAAGAGGTAAATAAATTCCATACTGGTAATGTAAAGTTGTCAATTGATAAAAAGTCCTCAAGCTAAAGGATAGATGATACAGCATTAACCATGGAACTAGCTAGTCTCTAGAGCCCCTTCAGTGATATAAATTCTAAAAATGTATTTTACATATGATATTCTAAGTTCTAATTTTCAAGGTGTCAATTGTAGTAAAAATCTTCCATAAACTGTGTATAGGCCCTAATAGGGAAAGGATGACCAAAGTCCTCCATTATCCCCAAGTTATTCCTTCGTCATTGAAAATGTGAAAAATGAGGTGTTTGTCTTAGAGAGAGAATTTGTGATTAATAAAGAATGTTTGCATAAAGAGTTTCGATCATCAAAAAACTGAAGAGAATAGAACATGGTTTTCCAAAAACTTCTTAAAAAAGACAGAGATTTAGGAATAATTTTATAAGTAGATAAATCTCTATAACATCCATACATTTTTCTTTATCAAGTTTGAGTTATATTATGAAGACAAGATCATATTTTTTTTCCTTTTAAAGAAGATAAAGATTATCCTATAAAAGTTTCATTAAAGAACTCAACATATAAATTAGGGTACATAAGAGGGAAACCATTAATAGAAAGCATAGAGTCTAAGCATCCACCATTCTGTGAGATAAAGGTGCCACATAAATAGACCATCATTATAGATTCATCTTTAAAGTTAAAAGTGAAAAATCACTCAAAAAGATATTAGGAATATTATATGTCCAAATATAGATAATCATATAGAAAAGACTTTAGAGAATCCCATAATAGTAAGTAATGAATAAAAAAAATGAAAATGAAAGAGAGAAAAACATTAGTATGTTACAAAAACAATTTTGAAAACCATAAAAAAAACATATTCCCATAAGCTTAATAAACTCCTTAGATAAAGTAAAATATTCACAAGTCATTTTATTAGTTTACACCATGCAATAAATTTGACAAACAAAGAAATAAAGGCATTAAAGAAAAAAGAGAAAAGAATATGATGAAATGATACAAAGTCTCTTAAAGTGTATAGGATCTAAAGATACTAAAGAAGAAGAAGAAGAAATGGAATATGAAAAAAAAAATCCTTACTAATTTTTATACATATTAAACCAAATAGCTTTTAAAATTTTTTATTAAAATCATATTCAAGATAGATGAAGAATTCATTTTAGATACTATAACCTTATTTAATGAAGGCGTAGAATTGAATTGTATTAAAGAAGGAATAATTCTGACAAAGCTATTGTAATTACCTAAGAAAGACTAAAAGCTACTAATAGTTCAAACCTAAATAAAAATTATAGGAAAGATGCTTGTACTTTGTGAAAAAGAAATTGTATAAAAATATCCTTTGTTATAGTTTAAGGTATACATATTATAGTTATATTAAGAGCACCTTTCGTAATGCTTATAACTCTATATATCGTAAATCATGAAATCCTTTCAACTAAGATCAATGGTAAAAGATCATGTTATCCTTTCATAGAAAAATCAAAGACTAGAAACATTAATCTTATTAAGGCATGTTCGATTTATAAAATTCTTTTGAATAATATAATTTAAGCTAAATAAAAGAAATTAAGCTATTTGAAAGAAGATATTTAAAGTGAAAATTTTGAGAGGAATTTATTAAATGAGAAAATTAAAAGCTGATAAGTGTTCATTATAATTTTTTTCATGGTACTTTAATGTAAATTCACCTTTCTTTTGATTTTTAATTGTTAATTTATGTTTTGAATTATTTAAATAGCATATTGATCCCTAATTGAAGAGTAAATTGTAAGAAAAGATTAAAAAAAAAGGAGTAAATTAGGATCCAAATATGGGTCTGATGCAACTCGCCTTTAAGTCTTTACAGACCCGTGTTTAAGTCAAGATCTAAAGTTAAACACGGGTATCTAAATGAGACCGTTTAAGTCCTTTTCAAGTATCGTTCAATTACCACAGACACATTTTTCTAAATGAATTTATGATCAATTTAACTCTAATTGGCTTCAAATTGTAGCCACTTGTAGAGGGGATATAAATGGAGCTCTATAAACTATTTTCATGCATGAAGAACTATTTTTAGGCACTATAATCAGTGCTCTAGTTAGATTTTTCTTCTTCTTTTGCTAAGTTAGTTTTTTGTTTTATTTTCATTATTCTTTGATATATATATATAGGGTTTTAAAATCATTTTTTTGGCTAAACATAGATTATTAAATGCTTTGATTAAGTTCCTAATGTATGTTGGATGATAATCTTTATTTATTTGAATGCATAAAGCTTGTGGTAACATGCCCATTTAACATAAAGTTAATAAGTGATTAAAGATTAGTGACCAACTACCTTAATCACTAAAAAAATCAATAAACATCATGATTTAAATTAGTAGAGGACCAATCACTGGTTAATAATGAGGGTGTTAGTCTTGAAACATGAGCTTTAGTGTTAGACTTCTTAAACTTTAATACTACTTCCTATATCTATAGGTGGACAAAACCATATAATCGAAATAATAAAGATAATGCACTGACTTGATCATAACTTTTTGTGATTTAGTAAAGATGCCATATATTAGGCATTCCAACCTTTTTATAACTCAATTAAAGTATTGAAGTCATGAATCCTAGTTAATTATTCAATTTGGTAATCCTTAAAGCAATCTGAATTCCTTTGCATTGATTAGAATATTTGATGTTAATTTAGTTGCTTTAATTTTCATTAATTCGTAATCTTGAGTTCTTTAAATAATTGTAATCTGAGTGACCTAGTGCTCACAATAGTTTTCTCATGGGTTTGACATTTGGATTCTTAAATATGTTCCATTTTATTACTTGTTTATGAGTATGATTGCTATAATCGTTATTCTTGAATTAATTTCAATTTGTATGTTAAAATATTGATTTATTTTCCTAGACTGACCAACAACAAGTTTTTAGCATTGCTACTAGGGATAATATCTAGTAATATTAGGAATATATTGATGTCAATTACTTTAGAGGTTTATCTTTTCTTTTCTGTGTTTGTTCTATGTTGTTTTTCTTTATTTTTTTTATTTGTTTAATGTTTAGATTATAATTTTCTATCTTTACTTTGTTTTTTTTTTATTTGTGTGTTGGGACATCTTTTGTACTTAGCTTTAATCACTAAGAAGATGTTTAGGCAAAAGGGCTATTAACAAGATTGCTAATAGTATGAACTTAAATTTAAAGGGAATGATTGGGGCAATGACTATTATAAGCAATTTGATGAAACTTATACCCCTAATTCGATGAATTATTCTGATTACCCTTGGTATAATCTAACTTATTATAAACAACCATCATCTTTTTCCTATCAATAGGAGACTCAAAATGATGTGAAAACAAAAATTTATGATTTAATCAATGATAAAATCTAGACATCAACCCACCATAAAAGAATTGAAATCCTCTTGTCCAAATTAGAGGGAGCAATAGATAGAATCCCTTAGTGTAAATTATCTCATTGACCCTCCTAAACCTACTACATTGGAATCAAGTGATCTAAAACCTTTTAATAGAGATAGTGGTGATCCAAAGCTTTTAATTGCCTTAGAATGCATGATGTGGAAGTTGATGAGTGCATGAATGCTAACTAAGCTCTTGAAATTGAAAATTTTAAGCACCATCAAGAAGTCTTGAAGAGTGATTAATCATTTGTTAAATCTATGTTTCAAGTACCTAATGATTTGGAAGATCCTTTGAGTGACTTAACAGAACATGATTCAGTAGTTTTTGCATTTCCACTTGATAAAGGAGTTGATGAAATCTATGATGAGGCCATCATTGATGGTGAGAAAAATCTCCTAAATAAATCAAAGAAATGAGAAGTAGAAGCTTGTGATAAGGTCATTAAGAGTGAGGCAATTAAGGTACAATTTGACAATTTTAAAGTTAACTTACCCCTACCTTGAGCAGTGTTAAGGTACTGGAGAGTGCAATTTTAGAGAAGAATGAGGTAGAAGAGAATAGTAAAGAGAAGATGGTGGAGAAGAGAAAAGAGAAAGAAGTTGAAGCTAAGAAGGAGGAGCGATTTAGGCTATTTGTCAATCCTAACGTGCAACCTTATAAACCTAGGATTCCATATCCTTAATGAATTAAAAGTTCCTAATTAGACAAGAAAATAGGGAAATTTTTAAATGTGTTTAAGAAGTTGCATATTAAGATCCTATTTGTAAGGCACTAGCTCAAATGCCTTCTTACTTAAAGTTCTTAAAAGATATATGGTCAAACAAGGGAAAGCTTGAGGAGTACGAGACTATAAAATTTAATGAAAAGTGCTTTGCAATCTTACTTAAAAAATTACCTTTAAAGCTATGACCTTGATATTTTTACCATCTCATATACTGTAGATAATTTATAGATAGACAGGAGTCCCATAGATTATATAGTAAGTATTAGATTAATGCCCACGTCTATATTTAAGAAATTAGGATAAGAGTAGCCAAAACCAACTACAATCTCATTGCAATTAGCCGATCGATCAGCCACCTATTCTAGAGGGATCATGGAGGATGTATTTTTTAAGAAAGATATATTTATTTTCTCTAATGATTTCCTAGTTCTAGATATGAAGGGGATAGGGATGTACCCATTATCTTAGAATGACCATTTATGGCCACTACTAGAGTCATAGTGGATGTTAAGAGAGGAAAGTTGATTTTTTTTTCTCAAAGATAAGGAGGTAGCATTTAGCATTTTCAATTCATCCAGTTTGTCCTCTACAATTGGCTCATATAATTACATTGGAGCACAAACTGACGAGCTTAAGTGGGATAAATTTCCTAGAGTGATTAAGGCTAAAGTCACACCTAAAGAGTTAAATGTTGGTGAAAAGATAAGGAACCTAATCTAATTCTAGTCTTATATTCCACTTGACTTACCTAAATGTTTGGCATTCACTAATAAGGTGAAGGCCTTAAAGACCAATGACTTAAAGCCCTCATTACTTTATTAATGACATCGTCTAACTAAAGACATAAGCGAAGTGTTTTTTAGGAAGCAACCCAACCGAAAAGTAGTTCTATTTAGTAGTCATTTTCATTTCATTTAATGTTACCTTAGTTTCTTTAATTTTTTTGCTTAGAATCCAACCATTTTTAACAATTTAGATGTACAATCATATTATTATGATAAGTTAGGGGTGATTAGTTGAAATTTGGGAGTTAATTCATAAAGAAAATGTTTGATAGAACATCAATGGCCCCTTAAAAATGATGTCATTATAGTCTATCAAACATGCCATTATAGTACAAATAAAGAACATCAATTCAAGTTTTCAACATCACTATTATAGTCCCTATTAGCTGTAATTCAACCCCACGTTTCATATAAATTTGGCATCGATTTGGTTTGAACTTATATTTTTATTGGCTTATTTTTCTTATTCATTCTACCACTGTTGTTTATCATTCATGCAAGGTATCGTCATTACTCGTAATTACTCATCTACTTTATTAAGGGTGCATGACAAGGGCAATGTTTACTAGCAATAAAATGATACATTGCATAGGGATTTAGTTACCTCTAAAACTTTTTTTATTACAACTACTCGTAATTCCCTAAGGTTAGGTAGGACAATAAATTTTAAGGAATTTCTGACTACTTAGCTTAGTATAAGTGAGTAAGTCATTGTGGCTATGGTGAGCATCAATGCCCTACCGAGGGTAAATGGATTGAATGAAATGATATGTCTACACTCTTACATATTGTATAAGATGCTTCATGGGCTAGGAATGCTCATTGGAATTCCGTTAATTGGCTTTATGATCCCCCATATGTATAAAGTGGTTTATATTTACCATTTTGTTGAACCAAGGTTGGTTCCACCTTGTTTTATTAATGATAAAATGCTACTATTATTAAGGTTTTTTAGAGAATGTATTAAAAAAAAAGGTTTAGAGAAAAAGATTATGTTTAAGGATGAAACATGTTAAGAAATATGATTTAGAGCCTAAGTTAAAACATTATAGCAAAGATGGAGATGGACGAAGACCAAGTTGTTGGAAGTAGGAGGGTTGGAGAAAAAGTGTTACTTACTTGAAGATTAAGCTCTAACAAAGAAAAAAGTGATAAGTTGTGTTATGGAAACTTTACTGTAAGCCTCCCTTAGTCTTTCTATAGTGTTAATAGGTCCACATCTCACATCATGCATTCATGGTTAGTGATGTTACATATAGGATGCATAATCAAGAGAAGTTATGTTTGAATGTGCTTTTAAGGGTCCTCTTGATAAACTATTTTGGTTTTTAGAATTAATGTGATGTGTATGTGTGATAGCCTTATGTAAAAAAAAAAAAAGGATGAAAAGTTGTGTGAATTGATTATGATGTGTGAAACGAAGTGGTTGTAAATGATAGGATGAGTTTTGAAATTAAAATATGTTAATATGTGTGCTTGCATTAAGGATGAGTGAAAAGAAGTTAAGGTGAGTGAAAGTGATTATGTTTATAGAAGAATTCAAGATGTGTGAATTGTGTTAAGAAAATGTTTTGTAATGATTGAAAGTGTTTAGAATATCTTAGAATGTGTATGAATGATTTGAGAATTGATTTGGATGTGTTTTGGTGCATGAAAAATCAATCTGGAAGGAATTGGTGCACCATTAAAGTAGTAATATGTCAACCAATGTAAGGTATAGGTCGACCATTCATAAAGAGAATCACGTTCTAACAATTAAAAACCAATGAGAAAAAGGAGTAAATGTTTTGGAATGTTGGAGAATAGACAGAAAATGCTAGTAAGCTGACTTTACACTATAAATAGGTGTTTTGAGAGTGTGTTTAAACATTCAGGTGTGTAAAAACATATATACAAGTGAATTAAAGTGTTTAAGGTGTTTTATTATGACGTTGGTTGATTTTTGGCATGGTTTATATGCTTGAATTTATTACGTTCATTCTCAAAAGTTCTTCATGAGCCCCTAAATACTTGGGTTGCTTAAAAATGATATAGTTTAAAGTGTATTTTATAAGGTAGAACATTTAAGAGTGTGAATTTATGAAGGTTACTCTTCAATATATTAAAAAATTGGGTTTCTATAAAGGCTACAATTAAGTCTATTAAAAAAGTAAGTCATTGTAAAGGTTACCCTAGAATTAATTGAAAACAAAAAGGGGACGTGATAGTGAACTTCTTAACAAGTTATTAAGTAGACATAGAACAAAGAGGTTATTTTAAAACCACTATAAAATCCATTTTCATATTCTATCCCTCACTCTTTATATTAAAGTTTTACTTTACAAGTTGATTATGCGATTGTTTATATTGATTATAGAATTGTCTATTTAGCTTCCATAAAATTGTTTAGAGAACGAGGTGAATTTAGGATAGATAATTGCTTAGCTTTGGCACAATAGTTTAGATGAGTTTCTTAACTTAGGATTTATTAATTTAGAACATTTTCAAAGAATCTAATTAACCCCCCCCCCCCATCTTAAGTTCCAAATAGTAATAAGTGGCATCAAAATCAAGTTTCACATTAGTATAATTCTAACGAATTAGTGAATAAAGATCATATGACTCTTTTGGTACAAATATAGATACAACCCTTTTGTTTAATGGAGATGATTATTTATGTTGGAAAATTAGAATAAAAGTTTTTATAATCGGCAAAAATATAGATTATGGAAGGCAGATTCAAAAGGGCCCATTATTCCTGAAAAGGAATGGGACTCTAATGATATAGAACTAGTCTCTTTAAACAATAATGCCATACATATTTTAATTTGTGCACTAGATAAAAATGTATTTGATGAATTTTCAAAGTGCACTATATCTAATGAGATGTGTTATAATTTAGAATCTATGCACAAAGGTAATAATCATATTCAAGAAGTGGAGAATGAATCTTCTAAAGAAGAAGTTTCCTATATATGTTTCATAGGATAAAAGAGGTATGCTCTTCTTTAAATTCTTGAGCATGATGAAGAACCTTCTTTTTCAATTTCAAGTCATTATAAAGATGATTGTGTTTTAGTTTTTTGTTCTTATGATCAACTAGTTAAACTCTTGGAACATGTGACTAGGAAAAAGAAGAAATTTTTTACTACGTATAAAGAAATCTTAAATTTGATATATGCATGCCATCTTGAAAATGAGACCATAAGAAAAGAAACAAAATCAAAGAATGACAATAAGTGTGATATGCAAAGATTGGTAGAGGAATCCTTGAAGAAACAATTAGAATTAAAGAATATAGATCGTGATGAGCATAAATTTGTTAATGAAAATGATTAAATAAAAAGAGAGATAAAATCCCTTAAGGAATCCTTGGGTAAATTTACTAAATGGAATGAGAAATTTGAATTAATTCTAAGAACACAAAAGCTTAAAAATGATAGATATTGATTAGGATACACGAGTTAGAATGGCCCTTTAACTAATAAAACAACTTTTGTAAAAGAAAAGAACTTATAAGAAGAACATATATCTAGGCCATCATCTTTTAGCTCCTAACCTAGGAAGAGTCATCATGCATGCGGCCTAAATCTAGAAATTAAGTCACTGAAATCAAATATAGGCATAAATTTTATAGAAATTCCTAACATTATATGATGCATTTAAGCCACATGTTAGACAATATGACCCAACACATTCACATGCCCCTCAATCCTGAAACATGTTTCATTTGTACCCTAGGTACCATATTCAAAATATGACTTATAATGTCACAATATCTAGGGGTGTACCATAATACAAAGATGATGTTAAGAGATCATATTCTCAACCTAGGTAAAGTTATCATACTTAGAGTTGTAACGAATCAAGACCTAAGTATGACTATAAACATACATCTAGGGGTCATGCATCATTTGTTTTGCTCTTATTTGAGCATTATGGACATATAAAATATTTTTGTTATAATAAATTAAGTAGTTGAAATGTTTCACCAAGTTGTTATAGAAAGATCTCTAACCCTAAAGGATCCAAGTTGGTATGGGTATTAAAAAGTCGTTAAATTTTGGTTTGTAAGTCCATAAACATCAAGGGTATCTCTTAGGGAAGAAGAAGAAAAATGATCCAGGCATATTGTTAAACTAAGGAAGAAAAGAAATGAGAAAGGGAGGTAAGTCTTTACCTTGATCAACTTGAATGATTCTTATTGTTTTGAATAATGTTTGATTACCTTAGTCTTTGGTATATGAAGTGCACACTTGATGCCTTTGAATAATTTGATTTTCATTTGATTATTTGAAAACTTTATGAATGACATGATATTCTGTTCAATGCTAAAACAAAAAACTATTTTTACGCTCAAATCGTAAGTATACAGGTCATATCTTGTAATTTAAAATGGATATCGATCCCACAAGGATTAAGTTAGTCACCACTTACTTTAGGTTTCTCTTTATCTAAGGAAATAATTTCAAGAATTACTAAATTGGAAATAAAATAAAATAATTTAAACTAATGCTAACAGCCCAAATTAAACAAAGCACAGGAGTTTGATATCCAAGGTTTT